>JASCZW010007296.1:0-69816 GCA_034211315.2 Aedes japonicus
ATGCGAACGAGGCGCATATTTTGTTGACAGTTCGCGATACGAAAAAACAGTATTTCGAATGTTTTCGATTCGAGGCGCGCGCGTCACGCGTCAGAAGGCGCAATTTTACGCCGCAGCACTTCCGTCGTGCGGACCTCGAAGCAAAAAGATGGAAGCGCACGTGGTGAAGGGGTCACCGATTAGGGAATTGTTTTTTTAATGATCAAGCTATGGATGTTTATCAATCACTAGCGTAAAAACCTTTTAAAGTTCATTAAATATCCTTATGAAAATTCGCCACAAGGAAACGGTTTAAATTTCATAACTTTAACTTATGAAATGCTACAATTGTTGTTATATCCACTCCTGATGATTTATTTATTGCAATCATATGAGTTTCCATTATTCAACCTCATGAAATTTATTTGTTAGTTCTATGGTACGCATATGCGTTACTATCCTATTTCATTGATTAATTTATTTTTTATTTACTTTGTAATAGTTTTTTTTTGTATCTTCTACGGGAATTTCCATTCAAAAAGAATACTATACAACTCAGTACGCATAACATTAATTTTATTCTTCATTTAAAACCTGACGGTGAATTGAACAGAGGTTACCGACAACCTTGAACGCTTGAACGCTCTTCGATATCGCTTGTTTGGAATCACCATCAGCCGTCCTTTTTAAATACTCCTTCTCGGTATTGCAGTCGCTCCTCTCTCGATGATCTTCCCTAGTGGGTAGGAATTGATGATTCTAATATTACGCGGTTTCAATAAATAACGATATTTAAGACTTACTTTCCGTTACAGCACTTTCAGCGGTCATCTTTTTAGTCCGTAGCCTACTTATTTCAACGCACAATCTGAATCTGCGTGGCGTGAGTGTCAGCCACAAATGGAGCACTATCGGGCATAACACCGCGAATGCAATATCAAAGCAATTTTATAATGTTCTTGAAGAAAATGCTGTTCGTGAGTTGAGAAAGAAGGATGAAAAAAAGCGATACAATGGCAACATATAGGAACTACCTGTCCAAAAGTGGTGTTTTGAATCGTAGCGGAACTAATTTTGATTTGTACTGATAGTAAACTTGAAGTACCCCGTTTTCATAGGCAACATCATAGGTGCTTCGCTGCTTAGCTTCGAGTTGATATTTTTGAGGTATTATTCAGTTTTGGGGCTATCTACAATAGAAAGAACGCATAATGATATATGATTTAAGTATAACCTATAAGCGTACTGAAATGAGCATCATACACTTCAGCCTCAATACCAAAACGTCACATCCTTGCAACCCTTCATCATCTTGGTGCTGTAACCGATCAGCGTCAGTGCGGTTTAATATTTGGTTGGGAAACCGTTAAGCACGTATACTTTCTAAGCCAACAATACGATGTCAGGTTCTGATGCTGTTGGCATAAGACAGGAGAACCGAGATGAGGACACCTTTTGACGTATCAGTGGAACCGGATGTGTGGATACAGGCCATGTTGTCGGTCATAACCAACCATCTGAAATGGGATATATAAATGAATGAAAAACAACATGCGTCAAGATGCGCATTTCACTTTTCACGTACATCTCATACATACCAAAATCGGAGGCTTTGAATAAGCACGTCCAAGGAGGTTGATTATGATAAATTTAATATGTTATCTAATTTAGGTGTCCAATGATTGGTTCACGTCATCGAACTGCTTTTTTATCGTCTGTAAGATGTATATCAGCTTGAAAATACATATAGGGATCTTTAGGATTTACCAAGAATAACAAAGCAATAACTCGAGCTGCAAGGTCTTTGTCATTCCATAAATATACCTTATGATTATTATGCACAAACAACAGCCATGAACTTCATAAGGCAGTTTTATGAAAATGATAAGAATGCCTCGAGAAAATCTTTACAATTAACTAAGAAAAACATCGTTGAACACATGGATGTTATAAGGGCCTTATGAAATCAAATTTAGTGGCCTCATGAAGTTTCATAAGGTAAATTTTATGAATTTCGATAGGTGTTTTACGCCAGTGAACAATTTTGATCAACTGGAAGTTTATCAAGTTCAATAACATCTATTATAGTATTATGCGATGCGCGATAAATTAGTATGTTGTGTGTTGTGTGAAAATGCAAATAGAGCTGCGCGTTTAGGTTCAATCGTGCACAGAGACAAATTTAATAGTAAATTTTACCATTATTGGGGGTTAGATGACTATTGCAGTATAGTGATTTTAAGCCGACTATGATCATGGTCAAAACGACCATTAAAAAGTTGATCCAACATTTGACATAATGTCGGAATAGTCCCTGTTATAATGATCATCATCAAAAATGCCATGAACGTGGTAAATTCCACCATTTTCATGGTTATTGTACCCATTGCAATAGTCATCCTGACCATGATTTAATTGTCGGTATAACGATAGAATTTTCCTCAGAGTGTTGGTGTTTTCGGCGCGGTTATTGCAAATTACCCAAGTAATAACCGAAGACAACAAAACGATTTAACATAATAACGTAGTTCTATTTGCCTTTTTGATCAACTTTCGCGATTATTTATAACAATAACAATATCAAATTATTTGACAGATGGTTCACTTCATGTTAATCGGTATATATTCATGTGGTTCTCTGCAATGCACGCAGCAGCATTTTCCATGATAAAACCAACCAAACTTATTCTTGTTACAACCAACGTCCAACTGCTGATGAATGGAAGTGAAATATACAAGTTTCTTTGACTTAAAGAACAGTAATGTTTCAACATTATTTCAATTTATTAATCTTCCATGGGAAAAAGGTGTGTGAAACGAAATCCATTCATAAGTTAGCCTTATGAAATTTCAAAGCATCGTTCATAAGTTGAACCTATGAAATTCTTCAGTTTATTCGCCTGAGTGTAATATTGAAGGAAGATTAACGTTAAATATTACCGATTTTTTATCGTTACTTTTTAGTCCAAATTGGGTATGTATTCGTTGTTTTATTTTGCAGAATGCTTCGAAAATGACATGCCATTTAATATTTTTTTCATTCATATTAGTATTTCAAATTCTGCAACACAAATGTTCTTATTGTTTTACAATTTCTTTTGTATTAAAAAGTATAAATTAAGGGTAAAGATGAATCCAAGTAAAGCTAAAGTGAAGTTAAATATCGTTGTATCTAGAATTGAAATTGATAAAAAGTTTCTGACTATTTTTTAAACTGTATGGAATCGGTCAGTATCGTCATTTCCGACGATTTTTTGCTATTTTAATCACCAATAACTTTGCTTAAACATCTCGAAAAATTATTTTCCAAGAGCACCACAGTTGACCCTCGCTTTTGAATTATGTACATGTATTCCTCCATCATAGAAATATTTTTTCTGCATCGACCCAACATTGATGCCGAATTGCACCTTGGGGTTCACTTTGGCGCACAAGGATCCGTTGGAGCTAGAATAAAAAGAAGAATGCAAAAATTATTGCTTCAAATATTTGGACATGAATAAATTATGGAGAGATTAATAAAAAAAATAATAACGTTTTCGTTTGGGAAAATATGGCTACTGCGATGCGATTAGGTACGAAAAATTCATTCAATTTTGGGTTAATAAAAACGTCCAATATTGGAAAATAAACATCACCCAAATGTCAGAAAAACTACTGTTCATTATCGTTTAATTGTACCGATATTTTGGGTAATGTCAATAATACCTAATATTCATAATTTTAGGTATTTTTATCTAAGCGTGCACGCTAAGATAAGAATACCCTCGAGAATACCTAACACTCTGTTTGCACTACAACTCTATATTACGTGATATAGAGTATCTTGATATCACATGCCAAGCACATTATTTTCAGTGAAAACTAGATGCATAGATGCTGATATCAAGATACTCTATATCACGTAATATAAGTTGTAGTGCGAACGGGGTTTCAAGGTCATTAAAAATACCTATAATCGCTCCAAAGTACACATGCCCCAATTATGCGTAAACACAGGTTTCCTAATATTAGGTAATAGTCTAGGGGCGCGACTCTTCCGGATTATCTCTGATTTAGAATAGAAATGATGTTTAATCAAAATGTCTTGTCCAAACCGGATAGAACTTAAAAATTCTTAAAAAATCCGATTCAACCAAATTATCGGATTTTATCGTACGAAATCGCATCTCTTTCCAATCGACCAGTTTTTAGGTCATCGCTATGAAAGATAATCGAAGATTTTTCACGATTTTATCCGATATTTCGATATAGTCGATTTTTTGCAAAGTTTCATCGATTATTGTGCCTTGAACTTATTTAAGAATATTTTGTTTAGAGTGTCCATTGGCAACATTGGTTGTCAGCTTGGCCAATCAGAAAAGGAAAAGCACAGCGATGTGGCAGAAGTGTGATCACATACAAGGCCAAGGCCAAACTATAGAGTCAAAGTCCTGTGGCGAGATGCGTACTTCGACAAGGTGTTTTGACATGCTAGCGGATGCCACACCTCCACCACATCCTGTGTCGGTCCTCCAGCCCAAGTACAGTTCATTGCCAGCCCCCATCTTCTATTCACCTGCATGAAAATGAATTTGTCGCGCCATCATCAGCCTCACCCCCATCCTCCTCTAAGTATGCAACTTAAAATGATCCTACAGAACTTTCGCTTCTGGACTCAGTGTCCGCATACCGACGCATTCTTCATCAAAACGACTCTATCCTGTTCCCTCAAATCGAATATGTGTCACTGCATCAGCAATGCTTCTCGCAGTCGAAGCCAATAGGAATATGTGGAATTTAATGACTGCCGAACGGAACACCTCCAGAAAGAAACCAAGCTGGATCGATCAATCTCAAAACTAGAGTTTTCACTGAGAACCGGCTTGTTCTCTTTTGGAAGTGATTCCATCTGTTTTTCGTTTTCATGCGAGAAAAAAATGAAACAATATTAGAAAATCTACTTCGGGGCACAATTCCTCTTCCAAATACATGCCGGAAATGAGAGCTTCTTACGATACGATAATAAAATTTTCCCAAACAGTAAACATACTGCTGTTATTGGTTGCCAAGGTTACCACCGTCACCACCGTCTTACAAGCCAGTGCTACCAGAATACTTTAGATCGAGTTATAAATTATACAAGTTGATGAAAGCTGATGCATTCTGAGCAAATGTGAGTTTTATGATCAAATATGAGTGAAGTTGTTTTTTTTCGTTTTTGCACACATTTTTTGGCATTCCCACCACTCTAAATCTTGGAGGGACAAGAAAATCATAGAATGAGCAAATTTGATGAATCCTGAGTAATTTTGAAGAAAAAAGTTAATCACGAGAAAGCCGTCTTGCCCATTGACCACATCAGTGGGCACCTGCACAGAGACAAATTTGATAGTCAATTTTACCATTATTGGGGGCTAGGATGACTACTGCAGTGTAGTGCTTTTGAACCGACTATGATCGTGGTCAAAACGACCATTAAAAATAGTTGATCCAACATTTGCCATAATGTCGGAATAGTCCTTGCTACCATGATCATAGTCAAGAATACCATGAAGTGGTGAATTCGTCCATTTTCATGGTTATTGTAACCATTATATGCAATAGTCATCTTGACCATGATTTAATTGTCGGTATAACGATAGAATTTTTTTCAGAGTGGCCTGTTCAATGATTTTTTATATTCTTTATAACTCGCAACTGTAGATAGAAAACCGGAATAACCAAGGGGTCGGTCAATCTGGTCAATTTAGAATCTTCAAAAGATTTCAAATCTTTTCCAAAGATCGAGCTGCTGATCAGGCAATCTTCGTAAATCAGCAACACATTTTTTTCAGTGTCTCTAAATTGTAAATAAAAATGAAAAAAAGCAACACATTTCACAACAAACTTTCGATCTCTGTGTCAACATATGAGCGATATATAATAATTATAATTAATAATATTAGTAATATAATAATTTATATTTCAGGATAATTATGTTATATAATATGATATAGGCTAGACATGAAACATGAGTAAGTATGATTTGTTTTAGAACTATGATCCGGAACTGGATAAATGGACCCAGAAAGAGTACCGGCTGTAGAATGTTACTATCCCGAAAATAATGAATGGATAATTCGAGAACAATCATACCGGCGATGAAGTATGGTTGTTCTGGAGCAGGAATGGCAGCTCTGTATAAGCAGTTGGAGTCAGTTGAATGGTACGATTCGGAACTGCAGTCATAGGAGCTAGTTGCACCAATCAACATCGCCAGAAATTCCTTGCCTCTGACGGTTTTGGATGGAAAACTTTTTTCATGAGAGTATACGATGGACAGACCTTTAAGGGAACCTTGATTTCGTGAAGCACTTGGTTTACATTTTTGCAGACCATCTGGCCTAAACGCTAGATATGACCAAGAACATTTTGATGAGCCGTGAAGCAGATCAGAACAAAGCGATGAGCCCAGTTGAGCTGTGCCGGAACGGTTGTGTTTGAAATTAATTAAATAATTAAATAATTGACTTTATATGATGTGTACAAATACGTTTTCATAACAAATAAATAAACAAATTACACAGTTTTTCGAACCATGACATCCTCGGCGAGTGATCTCCATTTGCAGGCAGTATTTTTGAGATGCTGCCACTGCCGCTAGCTGGACCTGCTGTTGATAATCCTGTTGGTTCAAGCCGTTTCTAGGGTGCCCACTCGGGGCGGACACGCGCACACTTTTAACAGCACTGTGGTCCATTCAACCTTTGTACGGCGATTACTGTTGTTGTTGCATTTGTTGTTCTCGCTGCTGCTGTTGTTGAGATTTCTGGTTCTGTTGGAGTTGATAGGGAAATCCTTGTTATGCAAGGTTTTATGGTCATTAAAAAGTTTGAAGATGTGACTTACGTTTGCCTGCTGTTGTTGTGTTTGCTACTAATTCTGATGCTTGAGAATCATAAAAAAATCATTGAAACGTACTAACGAATTCAAACCATTAACATTTGACTGCTGTTGTTGGTTTTGTTGAGCTTGCTGCTACAGAAATAAGAATGAATTTATAAATGTTATTGTGTATAACTGAACCATATTCTTACGTAGACCTGCTGTTTTTGTTGTTTTTGTTGCTGTTGTTTGCTTGCACCTTTGTCGTCCTGCTCTTAATCGGTGAAAAATGCACGCTTTGGATTAGATAGCAGCCAGCAAAATCGTCCACCGTAGGCATGTAATCTTCCGAAAACTTGGGATCCAACATTGTTGGATGTTCAGAATGATTGCGCTCATCCATTAGCAGGAACTTTTGTAGTAGGTGAAAGGTCTATCCGGTTTAAACTTAGGGATTCCACCGGAAGGAAACAATCGATAGACCCTGAAAAGAGTTGCCCTTCAAAATGTTACAAAGACTGTATTGTTATCAAAACAAGCATGTTGACATATTGAAACACTGAAATAAAACAACAGTCTGTATCAAACTGTCATAAAAGATTTTAAATCTTGGAAAGATCATCTGATCTTTTCAAAGATTGAAATGGAAAATGGGGAGATCTGATCAAATGATCAGAAGTCCGACCCTTGGGAATAACCCACTAGCAGCAAACAATTTTACTCTATTTCCCTATATTTGCATTTTGGCGCATCTGATGTTCTCCACAGCTCCGCAAGATGCGACACTTTGCTGCCATATGGAAAAGCAGTTAAATTGATTTGCACGAGTGATTTTTTCCGGTTTTGAACTGCAACCAGAATTATTCTTCAAATTACAGGAAAAATGTAGGTGAATGTGTTTTTATTTGTTTGTTTCAAACAGCAATTCAATTTAAATCATACTAAATTTTGTTTGAAACAAACCATAATCGTTGGTAGAATCAACCAACAATTCTGTTTGTTTTCGTAGCTAATGAACGTACACGATCAAGTAAAATTGATCAAAATCGTGACTTTAACGCCCTTATCGGATGAAATCCGATCGAATCGGATGATAGCGAGGGTAATCGAAAGTAGCAGAAATTAATTTTCCAATTTTTGATTAATGAGAATTATTGTGAAAAATGCAAAGAATCATGGATAAATCAAACTTATCCACTATGAATGGATGAGTGTCGCACTGCTAAGCATTAGTTCTATCTTAGTGGGGCCCTTTTCAGCTTCAATCCAACTTATATGCATGCCATTACCATACACTGATAAAAAAGCAATGATAATATCTATGTGTCCCATCTATGATTTTTTGCAATATAATCAACAAATGATATCTGTTTGAAACCACACATACTTCCTATGTGTACACATAATCACTATGTTTGGCCACACATAATTTTCATTTGTCACATAAACTTCATTTGTGTTTCTCGGAGGGTGCTGCTTATGTGTGAACACATCAGTATTATGTGGAATTATCTATGGATTTTCGTCAATAAATATGTGTGGATTATTTCCGGTGTAGACTAACTCTAAGACCAGTAGGTCCCCTACAAATACGATTTTTTCTTGGCTCAGTCAGTACTAGCACATCGGTCCCAAGCTCGGTCCCAAGCTCAATAATGCACCCCTAGTAATGAACTCACACGAACACACTCTCATATATTCTGTCAAAACAACACAGCAAATCAAAACAAAGGCGCAAATATGTATAGTAAGGTGCTGGCTTCAAGGTGTACTTTGGACCAAGGAGTTCTACAACAGTGAACCAATTTCAAATCGCTAGTTACATATTGATTGTTGCTATTACAGCCTCGTGGTTACTTGGGCTGCTTTAATAAGAGCACTGACCAGCATCCGATACAGCTGACACTCGTGGTTACTTTTTAACGTATTCCGTTGATGGCGCCATATGCTGGAAAGACCTCACAGTCCGGTTGCAGTTGGGCTGCCGGCAGCATTTGAAATATCAATTCATTCGTTCTGTTTTTACAAAACCTCGGAGACATTTTTTTCCTTGACTTTTGGTGCTATTCTGGGTATCGAGATGCTCGGTACAACGGGTATTTCGAATTTTTGTGCACGCACTGCTTTGATTTTATTTTATAAATACATTTTAATACCAGTGCGTAATTTGAATTTTAATTCATGTTTCTCAACATTATTAAATAAACAAATAACAACAAATAACATACACGCTATTTTAGGACTACCCAGTGACTGAGTAAATTGCACTCATTTTTGTTTCAGTTTTCAAAAAATGAGTAAAGTTGTATCTCTTCACGGGTAAAAATCCACACATATTTAATGGCAAAAATCCATGTAAAATTCCACATAATATTCATTTCATATTCCACATTTCGACAAAAAATTTCATTAGGGCCAAACTGACAAACGTAAACAATGGCTTCTTCCGTAAATTTCTCGTGGCACAAAAGCTACTCATGTAAGCCTCCAATTCTATCGGATAGGTGAACTCTTCCTCTTCGAAATGATCGTGGTGGATTGATTAGGCGAGTTTTCAATAACCAGAAATTTAAGGAAGAAGCCATTGTTTACGTTTGTCAGTTAGGCCCTAATAAAAAATTTGTGTCGATTTGTTCACACATAAACCTATCCCTTGAGAAACACAAATGAAATTTATGTGGCAAATGAAAAGTATGTGTGGCCAAACATACACAGAGACGAATTTGATTGTCAATTTTACCATTATTGGGGGTTAGGATGACTATTACAGTAAAGTGATTTTAAACCGACTATGATCATGGTCTAAATGACCATTAAAAATAGTTAATCCAACATTTGCCATAATGTCGGAATAGTCCTTGTTACTATGATCATAGTCAAAAATGCCATGAACGTGGTGAATTCCACCATTTTCATGGTTATTGTACCCATTATATGCAATAGTCATCCTGACCATGATTTAATTGTCGGTATTACGATAGAATTTTTCTCATAGTAGTGATTATGTATACACATAGGAAGTTTGTGTGGTTTCAAATAGATATTATTTGTTGATCTAATTGAAAAAAAACATGTGTGGGACACATAGATATTATCATTACTTTTTTTATCAGTGTTGTATGAGTGGAATCTACTCAGATTTAGGTAAATGATTATGACAGAAATTTTAAAAAGTTCAAAATGGCACACAACTGCAAACAGATTAATTTTGCGCCGTGACTTGAAGCAAATTTATAAATAAATAAATGAAATATAGCAGCTTCGAAGATGCCTCTAAGGATTAAACTTTCGGCAGCTTGGTGGTAAGTTTTTTCATGTTCGTTTTTTATTCATGTTCTTTTTTAATATTTCACGTCAGTATGTTCAATATATAAGGCATTGCGTGCCGCATTTCATGCTACCGGGAGTTTTTTTTATGAGGACGAACAATAAATACCATTTTACAGACACGAATCTTTTGCTGATACGTTAGATCTCATTTTTAGAAGAGTTATCAAGTTTTCCGACAAAAGTCCACAAGCACAATTTTTGAGCGCCATCATCTGCGCTACTTCGGTTGTTTCTTAAATCTTGTTGGTGTTAACGGCGTACACTTTTTTATAATCCAAAGAATAGTTTTACAATATTCCAGCGAAACACCCCTTTACTTCACTTTCTGAATTAATTTGCTAACTTTGCCCCTGGTTAACCCATGCAGCATCCTCCGGTCACTAACCATATGATTTCGAAAGTCGAACACTTTTGCCGGAATACCCTGTTTTGGATTGGCAGTTCGAAAAACGAGAAAAATTTTCTCACCTGAGCTGTCAAAACAAAGAATGAAAAAAGAGGACATCGCTGCAAATGTTTAGCTGAAAATTTGCTTTTGTTTTTAGTGCTTGAAAGTGGTGAGACATAGCTGCCAGAACCCGGAAATTCCTGCTCATCGACCACTAGGGGTCGAACTACAGCAGCCGACCGAGCAGCAACCGATGGATGACGACCTTGCCGAGTACGCTCCGGACATTCCGGACAATGTTCTGGAGCTGATTTTCTCCTACCTAAAGCTGCAGGATTTGCGGAATTCTTCGCTGGTGTGTAAGAGTTGGAATCGCTTCCTAAACGACGAAAATAATGAGGTTTGGAGGGCACAGTGCATGCAAAAACTATCGCCAGACGCATTCAAGACGGATCTGCTCTCCGTGGTGCCTACGTACAAGGCCAAGTTGAGAGCCTTCTTTCACGCCTGGAATCCGTACGACTGTAGTCGACATGTATACATTAAGCCAAATGGATTTACGCTCCATAGGTGGGATTATGATGTTATTTTTTTTCTGTTTGGGAGCCGTATTTGTTATGCAGATGTATTTTTTTTTTATAGAAATCCAGTGGCACAGAGTACGGATGGCTCCCGCGGGAAGATTGGTTTTCAGCACGGGAGACATGCATGGGAAGTAAGATGGGAGGGCCCCCTGGGGACGGTTGCCGTCGTCGGGATTGCCACGAAGGATGCCGCAATACAGTGCCATGGTTACTATGCTTTACTAGGTGAGATTGTGAAGTAGTTTTGGGAGAATTTGGCTTGTCTTATTCAAAATTATTCCAGGCGCAGACGATCAAAGCTGGGGCTGGAATCTGGTAGATAATTTACTGCTTCACAATGGGGATGCCCACGGGATCTATCCACTGCTCAACAACGCGCCCAAGTACAAGGTTGGCGAAAGGATCCGAGTTATTCTAGACTGCGACGATAATACGCTTTCTTTTGAGAAGAACTATGAATTCCTCGGAGTGGCATTTACTGGTAATTATTGCGACGTTTGTTTGAACGTTTAAAAGTAGATTTACTGGGGCTTTGTTTTTCTTTTAGATTTGCCTGACAAAGTATTTTACCCTACGGTGGCAGCAGTGTATGGCAACACAGAAATATCGATGGTTTACCTTGGTCCCCCGTTGGACGGGTGAGGAGCAGGACGAATTACAAAACTACGCAAGTCTAGTTACTGAAATTATCACGAGAGCAAGGAGCGATCGAAACACCCAGAAGTCCGCGTCCATTTTTTAGGATTTAGTAAATGATACTCTTACAAGCCAGCGAGCACACAAACACATAGACACACATACACCCACACGTACACGGCGCGCCTGTTTAATCTAGTCCGGCAGAATGGTGTTTCGTGGGCATGGCAGAGAAAACAGTCAGTAACCAGAAACCAAGTCAGACACAATCTCTCTTTACCTACGATGAATGATTATCAGAGTTTTTCTTTTTGATATATAAAATGACGACGTAAGCAGCGGGAGATTACTTAGAGCGTGGAAAGTAAGAGATTTTGTATAGCCATTTTAAGAACGATGCTTTGTTAGTTGCCATTCAGGCGTAAGAGCACTGACTAACCATTTTAATGTGACTTTAGTGCGGTATATTAGTTTGATTGGTTGGTATATTTATTATTTCGAAATATTGCTAGGAAGATAATTATGAAGAGGCTGATTTTAACTTTGTGGTACTTATTTATTTACTTATTTATTTTACAATGTTCAGTATTGATTTATAGTCAACGAATTTCAGTTCGCCAAAGAGTATCGGTTGCATTTATAGACTAGGTTGTCTAATAAGCATTCCAAAGTCGTGTTATTATGATGAACAGTTATTATTGTAATATTATTTAAGCAAATAAATGGAAAAAGGAAGCGTAAACACACCAGTGAAGTTATTTGCACATGATGATTATCTTCACCAAAATTATTGGTGTATATTGAAAAGGTGAGGGAAAATGTGTTACAAGCTGAACAATGCATTAGGTCCTAAGTAACATAGGAAAACTCTCTTCGTCGACTTTCTCTTTGCGTTCCTATGGCTATTTAAAAATATGTTTAAGTTTTTTCAACACACAGTACTGTAATATAAGGCGTGATTAAGGGTCGGATACGTCAAAACATCAGCAAATCGTTCAATAAACTATTAACGAAAGAGAGAGTTGACGAAGAGAATAATTCTCTTGCAACTATTGCTCAATGTTACTCAGGACCTACTGTTGGGGATGAAACGAAACGTTAATTTTGTTAGTTTATTTTGAAGAACGCAGAATTACAAAATTCATTTAGTGATTCGTTATCGCAATTTTCTACAGTCTTGGCGAACACAGTTACTTGATTGTTCAATTGAGTTGCTTTAGCTTTTATTAAAGCTGGTATGCTAGTCGCTTGGCAATGCGTTGCCTTCTTCAGGTGTAGGTCACTTAAGCTAAGTAGATTTAGAGATTTGTAGTTTTAAATCCACCGGAATCACAAGTAGAAAGTAAGTTTTAACTGATGTCTGACTGATCATAATGTCTGATTATGATAGAGTAATATACTATAGATTGCAAGTATTACATAATAGGAAACAACTCGATGATCGCACTTTAATTCGGACAATGGCCGGTTTGTTTACCATTTGTCGCTCGTTTCACTCATCGTTGACCCTTTTTGTGACCTTTTGTACGCTTGACGATCCTCTGTCCACTGCCTGTGTGTGGACCTAATTTATCGTTAGCGGTAGCTGTAGGAGCGTTGGGGCTCGTTGGGTCACTAGGCGTAGCGGGATCAACACCTACTACACTTCCGTTTAATTTTACTCAATTTTTGAGTACAATTCTCGAGTAACTCATGTTAAGGGCCTAAAACCATTTGTAAACAATGACTTTAAATGTAGAATTCTCTGAATCTTAAATCATTCTCGTAAAATGAAAGCGGCATCTGGTAGAAGAATGTTAGTTCTACCATATGGAGTAACTTCATATAGTAGGATTCTCGTGATTCGTGAGAGATTAACGTTTTAAAGTCATTGTTTACAAATAACTTTAAGTATAGCCACTAGATTCATAGTCTGGCGGATACAACGATGGGAGCCAATTTGAACTGTCAGTTGGCGGAGCCAATCGAGCATATCTCGAGTAATTCATGTTAAGCGCCTAAAAGCCATTTGTAAACAATGACTTTAAATATCGATTTCTCCTGAATCTTAAATCACTCTCGTGAAATGAAAGCAGCATTTGGTAGAAGAATGTTTGTTCTACCATATGGAGTAGCAGGATATAGTGGGATTCTCGTAATTTGTGAGAAATCAACGTTGTTTACAAATGGCTTTTAGGCGCTTAACTATGAATTACTCGAGATATGCTCGTTGGCTCCGCCAACTGACAGTTCAAGTTGGCTCCCGTTGTTGTATCCGCCAGAACTATGAATCTAGTGACTATACTTTTAGGTCTAATCATGAATTACTCGAGAATTGTATATTATCTCTTTTCTCTCACGGAAATGTTACTCAATTTTCGTTAAAAAGTGGATCAACTGAATTTTATGAGTAGATCCACTTTTTACGAAAATTGAGTACAATTCCGTGAGAGCAAAGATAGTCAATTGTACTCAAAAATTGAGTAAAATGAAACGAGAGTGTAAGGCATTGTTCAGCTTGATTTTTATAGATCTGTGCACTCAAAAAAATCGACACGTTATTTCCCACGTGAAATTTCACGTAACTTTCACCTGAACACGTAACCAAATCTTCTTCAGCAAAATCAGATGAACATTACGTGACAGTGGATTGTACGTGAAAAATCACATAGCAGTTATGTGATTTTCACGTAGAATGTAAAGTTACGTGGAAATCACGTAGATTCTACGTGAATTCCACGTGTTTATTACTGGTTTTAGCAGTGGACGAATATTACGTGCGTTTCACGTAGAAACAACGTGACGATTTTTTGAGTGTGCTTATTTGGGTCTATTTTGCGGTTAAAAGGGCATATCTTCGTTGGTAGATATTATTAAACAATTTTCGCTGCCTGCATCTTAGGTCAGTGAAGACGTTGTTAGCTTGCGTATTGAATTGTAGATTTTATGGAAAATGCCGCGGTATTATCAGAAGAGAAAATCGATGAAGAGAATCGATCATCGAAGATAAGCACTTTTCAAATATTACGGAAGATGTTTCCAATCGAGAACAGACTCTCAGTGCAAATGAGTTGGAGAGTCGATTCACTCGATTCGACAATAATTCTAGACAAAATCGTCAAAAGGTCAGAAAGAAACATGTGTAAACAATGACTTTAAACGTAAATTTCCTGGAAATGCCGGAGTTGCTAACATCTACATCCACTACCAACGGGAAGGTAATAACTCCTTGTATCTATTTCTGGTGCTATTTGGTTCGTAGGAGCAAGCAGATCCCAGAAAATATGCTAGAAGTCATTGTTTACAAATGTTACTTTCGACCTTTTGACTATTTTGTCTAGAATTGTCAACTCGTCTAGTGAGCGGCTCGTTTCGACTTATTCGACACGCAGAATATACCCAGTTATTGCAGAACTTCGATAACTACAAATTTAAAACAGACTTCAGCCCGGATGATTTTTCGAATGGTTCGAGTTTTCATCCCAGGAAAAAATATTTCGGGCAAATCAAATATTGAACATAGTTCGACAAACATTTTTCTCTGAGGCCTAACTAACAAACGTAAACAATGGCTTCTTCCGTAAATTTCTCGTAGTACAAAGGCTATCCATGCAAG
Organism: Aedes japonicus; assembly: GCA_034211315.2. Classification (NCBI taxonomy): domain Eukaryota; kingdom Metazoa; phylum Arthropoda; class Insecta; order Diptera; family Culicidae; genus Aedes; species Aedes japonicus. Next base: position 15,359 of record JASCZW010007296.1, read on the forward strand.
CCTCCAATTCTATCGGATTGGTGAACTCTTCACTCTTCAGAAATGATCATGGTGGATTGATTAGACGCAGTGCGCGAGTGCTCAAAGAACAAGAAATTCGCGGAAAAGCCATTGCTTACGTTCGTCAGTTAGGCCTAATGAAAAATCTTTGTCGACTTGTGTTTCTCTCTTGGTAGACCAATGTGGGGCGTGCATTACTAGAGGCGTATGGATGTAGACGATATGAGGTTCATTTCCAGAGGACCTCACACCATATGTGGAAGAATCCAGGCAACGCAAAAGTAAGTTTAAACGTCATAGATGGCGCTCTTTCAAAATGGTTTTCGAACTGTCTAAGGGCCAATTTCTTCACTTCGCTTGCTCCTAAGCGGTGCTTACCCCATGCAGCTTAAACATGGTTTAAACTCTATGCGGTGGTGAAGAAATTGGCCTAAACTGATTTCTTCACCTCCACCTTAAGCCTTGAACCAGGTTTAACTATATGGGTAAACCTGGTTTACAACAAGTGGAGGTGAAAGACGCTCAACCCTAAGCAAATTAATTGGTGATAACAAGATTAGAAAATCAACGATAATGACGATACTGATCAATTTCATACGGCAAAACTATTGCTAGAAAGTTATTATCAGTTTCAGTTTTAGATATTACGATGTATAATCTCGCCCGGCTTTACGTGGATTAGCTCAATACCATCTTATAGCACTCAGAAGGTACTATGTCTATACTTTAACTGCTCCGTGCTTTCCGAAAACCCTGTCGAGAGGCTTGACCAGCTGATGTCCGCCCGCTGCTTGATCTACTCCTATTCGGACAGTTCGTGCAGATAGGGAACGTTCTTCTTCGAGGATCGAGTATGTTTCGATCTGACGGCTTAGACCTCTCTGTGTTTACGAATGCCGAGACAGCCGCGTTGATTTATCCTCGTTGATAACGGTTCCTTCCGAGATACGCACCGAAATCGCGCAAGCTGCCTCAACCAGATGGTCTCTTGGCAAGCCTCGGATAGCGCAACATGTTCAGACTCCATAGTTAGCACCATGAATTGTACTACCGCCGAAAATTGAACACAGAATCGGAAAAAGGATCGCTCTGTTCTCAATATCTTCGGCCCAACCAGCGTCGAATAACGGACTAATGACTTCAGCACTAGACATCTCCGCCCAGTTTTGAAACTGCGCAGTAAAAATTTACATCAGGCTGATGTCTGATTTCAATGTCTACATCAACATGAATTTCAAATGTACATCTTGCGATTGAAGACATTATAAAGTCGAGATTGATTTCGCTGTATTTGAGGCAAGGCAGCGCATGATCGTTTAACATCAGACATTTTCAAGCAAATTTTTCTCATCCAATGTCGCTGACGTCATGATTTTGATATTCGAAATAAAATGTTTTTCTGATGTTTCAAGTTGCTCAAGCTGCATATTGATGTTTTTCAAATGTATTTTAAGCCAAAACAACTTCGAGTCAGGAGTTTTTGATGTTTTCAAGATGTAGTAAAGGTTATGAATAAACATCTTACATATGTTTTCAAAGTGTCGATTTTATCAATAAAAGAGATGATGTACATGATGCATTCAGATGTAGAAAAACGTGACGGTGTATCGTTTCCGGATGTTTTTCAGTTGTAGATAACGTAACATTAAAACCAAATAATCTGACAAGCTTATCAATATCACATGTTTAGGCCAAGGCCAAATTTTTGTTCGGGTGTTGAGTAAAGTACACTAAAGTAAATATGCACCAATATCACAAAACATATACGATTCACACTTAATTCTAATCGCATCGGATATTTACCGATATTTATGAGTACAAAATTTTACATCTATAAGAACATGGATTTCAACGCAACGTGGGATTGTTTATGACATAAGATGTATTCACTGGCTTATTATAAATACAACATTTTTACTTCACGAAGACCTTTGATTCATTGTAACGTTTCATTCTTATGTTTGTAGAAGTTTTCTAATGCTGTAGACCTGCAGGTCGCTCACAGTAGAATGAAGTTGTACTTCAAAGAGTATGCAGCCAATTATAGTGTCATCAGATGTGTTTAGATGCTCTTAGGTACACAACATTTCACCACATACATAACGTTTGACGTTGTCATGTAATTTTACAGATTCTAGTTTTATAAGACGTGTTCTGATGTTAAATTTAACATCATCAATACGTTGGTTTTAATGTGAAGTTTAAATATGTTGTATTTATATGTACTGAGGCGTTACTTTGAACTCTGAATACATTTAGAATACGACAACCCACATTCAAATTTAATGTTTGGAAGATGTCTGCTAATATTTTTTACATCACCATTTCTATTCGGGTATTCCTCGTCACTTTTAGCGTACTACGCGCTTGGCAGTGGTCTAATTTACCTCGCTCGGTGCGGAGAACTTTCTTCCGAGAATCGATGCTACAGCTGCAATGTCATGTCGAGCAATGACTGACAGATACGGCAATCCATCCACCAAACTTCTGTACCTGGACGCATCACCGAATAATTGGTTTCTAGCGGTTTCAAATACCCGGAGTCCATTGGCGACTTCGCTGCTTTCGCTTACTCTATTCCATGTTTCATTAACAGTTTATTGATATACTGCATCAACCGGATTATTCCATCACCATCCCTAGGAAGTGCCGAATTTCACCCAGAAAAGTAATTTCAAACTCCTTGATCGGGTATTAATATAAACATTTCAACTTCGCTTCATCTGATGCCGCAAACAGCATGCCGTTGACGTAAACTAACAGGACCACTGCCGCGTCACCACTCGCCTTTCATGTAGAGCCACCGATCTATGCGGACGACACCGTGAATCCCAGCTTAGAAAGTACATCGTTCAGTTTCCTGCGTTACATGCGAATCAGCACTGAATTGTCGAAGACCATACTAATACTCCGGCCTCGGTCGGCACACCTGCTCCTTCCGGTGGTTGCCGAATGAATATATCTTCTTCCAGAGTTCCATTGAGGTAAGCTGTCTTTAAGTCAAATAACTTCCAATTGACAGCTACACCCAAAAATTGAAATTGTAGCAAAAAATGCAAAATTGCAATTTTGCAGTTTTACAATCATATCTTGAGAAATCCGCATGATTCTGAAAGAGGCAAATTTGCCCATCATGTTCCACAAAGCTTTTTATGGTATAAACAAAGCCATGCAAGTGTGTGCAAGTGGTTATCGCTGTGTGCCTAGTGCCTCGACAATCGCAGCAACCGTTGGGTTTTTTGTTCAACCGTCAACAACTTCTCAATATGGGTGAACAATCGCATGGAACGCCGCTCCGCCAGTATGCCTCTGTTGCTATTCCGCTGTCAAGTGTTCTATTTTTATCTGCTCGTCATCACACTCCTATCGCCCTCTCATCAAGTCACCATGCGGTTTATGAAATAAACGAAGCCATATCGTAAGTGTGGCGACCGAAATTTGCTTCATTGTTGTTACGTTGAGTGCCCTAAAACCGAAGAAACTGTGGGACTTTTATTCCATTCACCTCAAGCTTGTTGCGGTGACTGGATGGTTGGCAATGAAGACGACATGCTGACGGTCGCGGTTCGACTCTCGGTAGCGGATGAAATCTTTTTTTGTGCGCCATTGAGTTCTACTACTAATCAACTGTACCGCATCCACGCACACATTGAATTTTTCTTAATCGAATTGATGTGTTTGCTTTTTTGCCCACGACCAATATTGCCTGCATTTTTTCTCCAAGCTACGATCCATTACGAGAAATGAAACCAAATCGTGCGAAATTGCTGTTTACAATGTTGCTTTTTATTTTGGGTGTACGCGTCAGAAATGTCCGCAACGTAGCCTCGCTTTAGAAGCTGGTGCAAACATCTCATGGAAGTCGATCCCGGCCTGCTGGGTGTAACCAACAATCAATATGCAGCTGGCGATTCCGGAGGTTGCTTCACTGTTGTAGAACCCCTTGGTCCAAGTTACACCCTGAAGCCAGCACCTTGTTACGCATTGCCTTTGTTTGATTTTCATGTTATTTTGACAGAATATTTGAGAGTGTAGCTCATGTGAGTTCATTATTAGGGGCGCATTATTCAGCTTGGGTTGAGCTTGGGACCGATGTTCTAGTACTGACTGAGCCAGAAAAAAATCGTTTTGCATGCGACCTACTGGTCTTAGAGTTGGTTCTATGGTGTAACCCTGTGCTGCTACAACCATGAGACTAACTCTAGGTCCAGGTGGTCCCCGAACAAAATACGATTTTTTCTTGGCTCAATCAGTACTAGTACTATCGATGCAAGTCGGTCCCAAGCTTAATGATACGCCCTGATGATGAACTTACACAAAAACTCTCTCAAATGTTCTGTCAAAATAATACGGCAACGATCAAGACCTTAGGCGCATCTCTGTACAGCTAAGGTGCGGGCTTCGTAAAAATTTCTTCTTTGAGTTGCGGGGTTCTGCAACAGTGAACCGGCTTCGAAATCGGGGTGAGTTGCATATTGATTGTTGCTACAACCCCTGAGGTCAAGTTTAAACCACCTCATCGGTTTCGTTTCGTTTGAGCTTGAACACCCATTTTGACCCTATTAGTCTGCGACCCCGCGGTAACAATGGTACTAAGTCCCGGCACCATTTCTTCGATGCAGAATTCATGTCTTCTTCCAGCGGTATGGCACTCTGGGATGTTCGATGGCTGCTTTATAATCTTCCTGGTTCGCCTTCGATAGCACATGATGCTATATCGACGACAAAATGCTCCAGTAAATGGCTTCGGAACAGCTCCAATTATTCTCCTCTTCAACCATCGAGTTTTCGTTCGGAAGCTTCTTTATCATGACTGGTTGTATCATATTTCTACATCGTTTGGTGGGGCTGGCATTTCTTCTTCAACCTTGTCAGACCCCTCACCTAAAAAGAAAAAGCTTGATGTCATCCTTGGTTTCCGCTGGTATCATCCAAGTTATAAAGTGGAAATTTCACACATGACGTACCGTTTCCATGTTCGTGCATGTTTACTAATGGTTATTGCATCCATCCGAAGATCTACAAACCGATAGCCCTTGTATTCCATCGAGTACGTCCTCACGGAGTTCGATTTCCTCGGAATTTTTGCGTGTAATTATGCCCAGTAGCGTGACTGCTACACGATATGCTGTAATGCAGTCCAGCAGTCCAACATGTCACCCTTTTTATAGATACTTTGCTGTAGAAACGTCAAAATGTTTTTGATAACGTGTTCCTCCTAATAACGGGACACTGGGTAGCAGATAGAGCAGCCATGGTTGGCGATACAAGTGATGGGCAGATTACCCATTAAGGAAGTGAAAACGCTCCAGTTCTTGCAAAGGGTTCGTGATCGCCAAAATCAATGGGATCTTTTATGCAGCTGCAGGGCACCTCCAAGGTGGATCATGGAGCGGTTCCAACAGATCCTGGATGCACTGACTGAAAAGCTTAAAGACCGGTAGTCATCGGAGGAGACTTCAATGCTTGGGCAGTGGGTGGGCGGCAGATGTACCAACGCTAGAGGGTGCAGCCTGCTAAAGCTTTGGCAAAGCTGGAAGTTACACTATCAAACGTAGGTTCCGGCAGCACTTTTCGCAGGGACGGTCAGTGAATCCGTCATCGATGTTTACCTTCTGTAGTCTGTCGCTGATGACAAATATGAACTTGAGAGTGTGAGGAGTATGACCCATAGCGACCATCTGGCGATCCGATATAGCATCGGTCAGCGAAATCCTGTCGCAATACGAAGGACAAATAGTAGTGAGTGCAAGTGAAAGACTCTGTGGTCTTCGACAAAGAACTTTGTAGAGGCGCTTCGGTTTGAAGTGCAATGAACTCTCGAATCGAAACGCGAACGAGCCTTACGAATACGTAGGGCGTAGCGGTGACGGGACCATGCTGGGGAAACTGGAGCCAGGGGCCGTAAGCAGCTTCCAGCACATACTGGTGGAATGAGCAACGCAGCATCCTTCAAGCGCGCCGGTGGTCTCAGAGCCATAGAGCGACGTCAAGAGACCTAAAATCACAGCGGGCAGAGAGCGTTCCGAGCGACCAGGACCGAATTATAACGAGAGATAAGACTGAGCATGACGAACTGCTACAAGGAGCTGTGCCGAGTCGCTGATGTTAACCTCTCGCGACGGCGTACCGTATTGCCATGGCGGTAGATCAACGGCTCATCAATGGCGTAACAGAGCTATGCGCAGCCAAAACTGAAGGTTATCAGTAGATGGACTTTTCCCAACGCACGATCCAACGACGTATGCGACCGTCATACACCGTGCGGCGAGGAAGAGAGAAGTACTGTTGGGAGCATGCCAGTCTCGAACGAGGAGCTTTTGGCAGTGGCGAAAGGCCTTAAGGTGAGGAAGGTACCTGACCGGATGGAAGTGGTGATTCACGCATTCCCGGAAATGTTCAGGGATGTGCTACAGAAATGTCAACAGGAAGGTTATTTCCCGAACAGGTTGAAAATATAGAAATTAGTGTTGTTGCCTGTGCCAGAAAAGCCACGAGCATCGGTATAGGCCAATATGCCTACTGATACGTTCGGGAAACTCTGGAGAGGATTATCCTCAACAGGCTGACTAAAGTCACCGAGAGCGAGCACGGGCTATCGAGCATGCAATTCGGTTTCGGAAAGAGAAGTCTACGGTGGATCCTGATTCTGATAGTGGTCGAGACAGTCGTAAAGGCGTCCAAACAGAAGCGGAAAGGCGATCGATATTGCGCTGTTGTAACGATCGACGTTAAGAACCCTTCAATAGCGCCAGCTGGGTGGCATTGCCAAGTCGCTGCACAGAATGAGGGTCCCAGGTTACCTGTGCAGAATTCTGAAGAGCTACTTTCAGAACCGCGTGCTGATCTGCGAGACTCTCCGTGGGGCGGAAATCGGTGAACATTACGGTGGAAGTTCCGCATGGTTCCATCCTTGTCCCAACACTTTGAATGGAGATGTGACTGACGCTGAAGCTTCCCAAAGGCGTAGTGATCGTTGGCTTTGTGGATGACGTCGTATTATCAGTGAAAGGCAAAACACTTGATGAAGTGGAAATGCTGGCGACCGAAGCAATCGGCATAATTGTAAGCTGGATGCAGACGTCGAAGCTGCAGATAACCCACCACAAAACGAAGGTGCTGGTGGTCAGCAACTGCAAAGCGGTACAGCGAGCAGAAATCGTCATCGGAGGGCTTGCCAAAGCCTCGAAGCGCGTGCTGACGCATCTGGGTGTGATAATCGACGACCGGGAATGCGGGTAGCCAGAATCATGCTGAATAGATACAGACCTAGAAGTAGTAAGCGGCGTCTACTGGCTAGTTTATCATCATCAATACTGAGATGCGGATATCCAGCCTGGGTCGCAGCGCTGGACACCAAGTGAAACCGGGTGAAGTTGAACAGTACGTTCAGGCTCATGGCCATGCGGGTCGTGAGTGCGTACGGAAGTATTCATCGGAGCCATTACGCAAATCATGTGGGCTCTTCAGCGAAAATAGCGGAAGAATCAAGACGCGAATGGTTGAGTGGAGTAACGGGTTGTCGTTCTCCGGTGATGTTCCAACGTCGGGGATCTCTCCGTCATGATATGGTAGATTCACTATCGGGAAGTACTTCTAACCTCAAACGCGCCATCCAGAATCGGGTGACACAAGTGGCCCGGAGTATTCTCACCTCACACGTCACGCCAAAAAGGGTTGGCTACTATCTAAATCGATGACGGGCGTTCTTAATTTCGGTTATCAAATCGACAAAGATTTTTCATTAGGGCCTAACTGACAAACGTAAACAATTGCTTTTTCCGCGAATTTATCGTCTAATAAATCCACCACGGTCATTTCGAAGAGGAAGAGTTCACCAACCGATAGAATTGGAGGCTTACATTGGTAGACTTTGCGCCACGTGAAATTTACGGAAGAAGTCATAATGAACAATCTTTGTCGAAATGTCATCAACAGAAGATGCCGTCAAATTCGAGGCTATTGAGGAAGCTACGGTTTATCGTCGCGTCCCAAAAACCGTAACTACGCTGATCCTCGATTATCGAAGAAAAAAAATATATTTTTTAGATCTCAACTATTTTTCCTCGATTTTTAAACCCAAAAAATCTATTATTTTTTATTTTTACGAACTGGCTTGATGTTTACTTACAGGGATGCCATGTATTTTTTTCAAATGTCTGTGATAAAAAAATTGAAAAGTCTGGGAATGTCTATAAAAATCTGTATTTTTTTTTTTCAGAAAATTAGAGTTCTTCCAACGAAAATACGTACATACGAGAGCGAGTTATGTCATTTTTGCTATTTGTGTGATTATGTAAACATGTCTGCATCTATTTCTTGGATTGTATGCAACCTTACACACGCAAAAAAATACGCAGTTATACCAATTCAAAATAGGAATCAATTTAACTAAAATTTTAGTTTAAATATGGACCAATAAAACTGATGAACTAATTTAACAAAAACTTTGAGTAGAAATAAAACTTCATGTTTTATAGAATTTAACATCGTGTTTTATTGCTCAAAACAAAATGTTTTGTTAAACCAACTAAACGCATTTGTTGAAATAATAAACAATGATGAAGTAATTCAAGAAAACCTTTGAGTTGAAATAAAACTTCTTGTTTTATAGAATTGAACATCGTGTTTTATTGTTCAAAACGAAATATTTTGTTAAATCAACTAAACGCATTTGTTGAAATAATAAACATCGAAGATCTAATACAACAAAACCATTTGATTGAAATAAAACTTCATGCTTTATAAAACTGAGAATCGTGTTTTATTGTTTTTAAATAATTACCGCACCATATTCCGCCTGCCGAACGGCGTGTTGGGAAGCATGGATCGGACTTTTGCAGGAGATAACATCGTGCATGTGGTTGGATACGGGACTCCGGGAAGAACTATTGCGGAGAGGCAGTCATAGTGGCAGCTTATTTTCTAAATCGTCTCCCAAGTTGTGCTGTTTTTCCAGTTATCTGCAAAGAGAATAATTCGTTGATAATCTGCTTTACCAATTAACATGTTTTATACATGCACTCCATACAAAACCAAGGCAGAGGCAGCAATATGGCGCTATGAAATGTGCGCTCATACAAATATTTTATTAAAACAATAAATTAACCATTTTAGTTTAAAACGACTTTTAAAATAAGTATGGTTGTTATAAATCAAACATTATTTAAACGAATACCATACAGCGGTGATTATTTTAAATAATTTGATTGCTTTGATTTCAATTAAATTCTTAAATTGATTTGGAACTTTTTTCATGAATTGAAACAAATAGAAACCTTGTATTTGAAGCGCAACAAATCTCTTTGTTGATTCAAAACAGAGTGATTTCTTAGCGTGAAATATAATTTGGTTTAAACAATAAATTAAACATTTGAGTTAAACGATAAATGTGGTTGTTATAAAGCAAACATTATTTAAATTTATATCACACAGCGGTGATTACCTTAAAAAATATATTGGTTTGATTTGAATGGAATAATATGAATTGATTTGGAACTTTTTATGAATTGAAACAAACAGAGATTTGCATTGAATACCAACCAAATATTTTTGTTGATTCAAAGCAGAGTGATTTCTTAGGGTGACAAAATACTTTGTTCAAGCAATAAATTAATCATTTGAGTTAAAAAATAAATGTGCTTGTCTTGAATCTACGCAGTGATTACTTTAAATTATTTTATTGGTTTAATTTGAATAAAATTTTGAATTGATTTGGAAGTTTTTTAAGAATTGAAACAAATGGCAAACTTTGTTTTAAATACCAACAAAATATTTTGTTGATTCAAAGCAGAGTGATTTCTTTGCGTGCACTAATGTGTTAAAGTGACACTGAAGCTTGAAGCATTCCCGTAGATGACACAATTTTCTATAGTTATTTTTTTCCGTTGAAGGTAACGTTCTTTCCAGTTTCGTATTTTAAAATCACAGTTTAGTTTTCATTTGATAAATTCAACAGACTTTGTTTTTGATTCCACAATAACCCTTGAATTACAATGAATAAGAAGGTCAATCTTCCGTTACATAAATTATAAAGTTAAATTCAAAATTTATATGTCAATGTAAAAAACTACAATGATACTAAAACGGATTTTTATTTTTGTAGATTAAGTCGAATGGCTGTCATTTTCGATTAATACATTTGTATTTTATTTGTATGGGAGCCCCCCTTTCAGGGAAGGGAGAGGTCTCTTACTATCATAAGAACCTTCCTTTAAACCTCCTCCATAAATTGAACGGTTGGGCAGATAGATATTTATATATGGTGTCATCATCAATCACGATATTCATATGTCATATCAATGATTTTTATAAAGACTGCTTCTTAGGTTCGTCAGCGATTATCTCTAAAATTGCAGAGAAACTCTCTCCTGATCTTCTGCAAGGCTCTATGCTAAAATTCTGGGAAGTATCCTCCTGAACTTCAGGAAAATTTCCTGATGAACTTCTTGGCAGTAACTTCTTATTTTCTTCGAAATTCACATTTAAGAACCCAACCTTGGTAAGTTTTTTTCCTGAACATAGTTACTTTCTAAACTTCTAATAAATTCCATCCTGAACTACGAGGAAAGTTTCTGCAAAAGTTTGAGAAAGTACTCTCCAGAATTTCTTGGAAAATCTTCTTAAGTTGTTAGAAGTTGCTTCCTGAACTTCTAAGAAGCTCTTTTCTAAACTGCCGAAATAATCTCTTCTGAACTTTAGGGAAGTATTCTCCTGAACTTCTGGGAAGTTTGTTCCTGTATTTCTGAAAAATTCCTGCTAGAACTACTAGAAAGTTCCCCTTATACTTCTGGAAAGTTTCTCCCTGATTTTATCAAATGTATCTACCATAACTTCTGGAATTTCGGGAACTTCGAGAAGTTCTCATTCTGAAATGCTGGAATGTTCGATTCGGACCTTTAAGGAAGCTCTCTAGAACTTCTGGGTAGTTCCAACTAAACTTTTGGTCTCTTCGTAACTTCTGAGAAGTCCTCTTGTGAACTTCTGAGGAGTTCTTTATTGATTTTTTTGAAAAATTCCTTCTTGACCCAGAGAGGTTTCTTCATGAATTTCGGGTAAGTTTTTTCCTGAGCTTATTCTTTCCAAACTTCTGATTGGTCTCATCCGGAACTGTGGGGAAAATTTTATTGAAACTTTGGAAAAGCCGTCTCCAAAATTTTTAGGAAAATTACTTTAAATTTGTTCTTGAAGTTCTTCCTGGACTTCTGAAAAGTCCTCTTCTGAACGTTTGGGAAGTTTTCTCCAGAACTTTGGGGAAGTTTGTTCCCGAACTATTGGGACGTACCTCCAATACTCCTGGAAAGTTTCATTCTTTTCTCTCTAAAGAATTTTGAGAAATCCTTTTCTGAAATTTTAAAATTTTCTCCTCTGAGCTTTGGAAAAGCTGTCTAGCACTTTTGAGAAGTTCCAGCTTACCTTTCGAGAGGTTTCTTCCGGAACTTCTGGGAATGTATTTCCTGAACCTTAGAGAAGTTCTTTCCACAACTTCTATGACGCATCGTCCTGAGGATTTTTTTCCTGATTTTTTGAGAAATTATAGGTAGTGCCCTTCCTGGTTAGCTCCAGTCTGAAATTCGGGGATTTTTTTTTCTGAAATTCTGGGAAGTTTAATCTTGAATTTCTGAGAAGAACTCCAAAACCTCTGAAAAATTCTAAACTTCAGAGAAGTCCTCTTTCCCACACTTCTTCCTAAAACTCTGATAAGTCCTCTCCTGATTATTGGGGAAGCTCTGTCTTGAAATTCTGGTAAGTATGATCTTGAAATTCGGTAATATATTTTTGAAGGTTCTTCTTGCATAAACTGCTTGCTCCCAATACTTCTGAGAAGTTTCTACCTGAACGTAGGAGAAGCTTTTGTTCGAGGAAGTCTCTAAATTTCTCAAATATGATTTGTATTGTTGTGAACCTTGATTTTCGTAGTGGCTTGATGGCAAAGGACCAATATTACCAACGCTTTGACAGTAATTTTTCACTTGGGTTTGAGCACGCGTGGGATTGAACACTACCATAAGTAGGGACTCCATGTTACCCTCGGAAAGGGCCAATACGATACTTATCTCCGGGCCAATTGTGTCTCCAAGTGGCCCACCGCTTTCGTTTCTTCAAGGATTTCTACTTTAAATGCTACCCACGATATTTTAAAATATTTCATCAAAGCTTCTTACCGTCCAGATCCTCGTACGTTTTAAATCCGAATTTCAAAGAATACCTTTATTTGAAATTTAAAAAATTATATCAAATGTCTGTAAAAATCTGCAACATTAATAAAATGTCAGCTAAATGTCTGCATCGTTAATAAAGTCTGCAATAAAAATGAAAAGTCTGCAAATTTACAGACATGTCTGTGAATATGGCTTCCCTGTTTACAAAGCACAAAGTGACAGTTCATGCAAAGTGTCAGCAAGCAGGCCTGTCGGAATATGCAACACTTTTTTTTAACGTTTTTGATGTTTGAAATCAATGGTTGGTTCGGTAGTTAAAGTAGTCTTTTTTTGTAGCGTGTTTCATTGTGAAATAGAACAGTGTTGTCTTGCAATCATTGTTATTGCATAATATTTTTGAAATTGATTTTCAATAGTTGCACTGGTTAGAATTAAAAATAAATAGAATACAGCAGAAATTCCCTACTATCATAAGCAGATGTTAGTATAGTATACCGAACAGATGGGATTTCGTTCAAATACCATTCACTTCTCGGTTTTGGTAAAAACACTTTTATTATCTTTGTTCATCCTTATTTTCTGTGCATAGTACAAACAGTGAAACAACTTTATACATAACTTTATTACACAGCTATAGTCTTTGAAGCCCTTTTTAACAGCTATACGTGAACGCTTTAACTAGTGAGCGCATCAGCGATCGCTTTTGAAAACCGTTTGCCGTTTCTCTTTGAATTTCGCCTTCGTCTTAGGGAACTCCGGTAGGATTGTTAATTTTTCAGAATCATTCTTTACAGTTCGGGGATCAATGGAAATCCGAGCGCTGTGGTTGGCTCAACCCAGCCATTGGAGACAACCACGACGCTCGAATTGTTCTGTTTTGGGACGAGAAATGAGGTGGCTCTTAACGGAACTAGTTCTCGTATAGAAGCTGCAATCTCCCGGGGTCCGATTCGTCACTTGCAAATCGTTGCTGATCTGAATCCCGCTCGTCCTCCAATCGACGGTGCCGGTATCGGCCGACTTGACTGCTGGTGTGGCTGGCTACAATCGAGTTCCGTTTGCTGCCTCCGGTCTCATGACTGGAACTGGTGCCGCCGTCTTTGATTTCGTAGTCGATTTCGTTTTCCAGGGCATTCTGGTTCCCGGCGCCGAACAGCGCTTCCAGATCCAGTGCCGACGGACGGTGTTGATGGTTGTTGTTAAGGTGATCATCTTGCTCCAAGCGGGATTTGGATAACCACTGTTCCAGATTCATTCCATTGTGGATGGTGGCAATGGGAGGGGGCGATGGAGGCGTAAGCGGAGGGATAGATCGCTTCCGTAGATAGTTAAAGCAGCACGTGCGGAAGTGGCGCGTTCCGCACGCTGAAGCACATTCGCGACCACAGGAATCACACGATAGTGCTACCGGGAAGGAGCAGGCCACCCACAGTACGCAATCTGCAAGCGAGAGAAGAAAGAAGGTGTGAAGAGGTTATGTATTTATGGTTAATTAATTTGATGATTTACGATGGTTCGTTATCAGTGTGTTGACGGTTTTGAAAGCCGATTCGAGGTGGACTTTTTTTGGGAAATGAGGTCAAAATACGAATCACGTTTTTCGTTGAATGAATGTCACGGCGCGCCGTTGCGGGGTCAATTAACAATAATTGACCTACGTCAAAGGCAGCGTATTTCGTAGGAAGGGTAGAATGAACCGTAATCCGCAACATCAAAGTACGACAGAAAGTACAGATTTTGGATATAATCGATTATGTTTCGCCTGTCAATGTCAAGAGCACAGTCCAGCAGGTATTTTTAACCGAAAATCATTGAACGCACATTTTTAAATCCTGTCCCAACGTGAACTCTGCAAGGTTAATTGTTGATGGATGAGGGAAGCAGTACCCGGTCGGCAATTAAAATGGTTGCCGTGAATCAGATTTGTAACATTTCGATCGTCAATAACCAATGTCTGGTCAGGCGCCGCGGTTGTCACGTAATAAAGTGGATTATTTTTCGTCCATGAATCGGGTGATGATGTGTACAATTACGGCACGCAAGGCTGTTCAATTCTTAGGCTGTGTATCAATTTGCGTGTTAATTTTAGTTTTACTTAAACATAACAGATGGAAAATAATCGATTAATCGATTAAAATCCCTTTGTGATTGATAAAGAAACTCAAGATAAGATGCTTGTCAGAATTGAGTACCTGTCTCCGTCTGTCAGAAATAAGTCGACAAAAAGTTTTCATAAGGTCCAATATCGCAAACGTAAACAATGACTTTTTCCGCAAATTTCTCGAGAATGCTAACTAAATCATAGTGAATTATGACGATGATTGTACAGAACAGGAGTTCCACTTTATAAAAGAAGTGGTAGTTTACTTGAGCGAGTTAGCATTTTCAAGAAATTCGCAAAAGAAGCCATTGTTTACGTTTGCGACATTGGCCCTTATGAAAACTCCATGTCGAAGTCATCTCGAGCAGCAGACTTAATCGATTATTTTCTATCTGTCAAGTTTAAGAGAAAATACACATCAAACTTTAGAATTCAACTGTGAGCATGAACATGAGCATGAGCAGCATTGCCAATATTTTTTTTTTTAATAAACTGGAAGAATGCTCACAAAAAAACTGGAAAAAACTGGGTCCTTAAAAAATTAAGAATAAGCACAAATGGTGAAAAACCATTTCACGCATACTTCAATCTGTATGTTGAATGTAAGATTAGTTGTTATGATACATATGGAATTGTTCTACAATGGTGTTAACAATAAACTCTTTACATTAACACAGATGGTTACTGTATACCATAGGAAAATAAAGCGAATGTAACCGGCTATTCAGCACAATGTTATTTGGCCTTTCACCATCTGACATATGGTAAACTGTATACATGGGAAATAATCCACACATATTCATTGGCAAAATTCGATGGAAAATTCCACATGATACTGATGTGTTCACACATAAATAGAACCTTCTGAGACACATAAATGAAGTTTATGTGACAAATGGCATACATAGTGGTTATGTGCTCACATAGAAAGTATGTTTGGTTACAAAAAGCTATCATTTGCTGATCTCATTGCAAAAATTCATGTGTCGGACACATACGTATTATCATTGCATTTTTATCAGTGTATAATACCAATAACTTATAGTTATCAACTATAAGAGTTATTGTCACTACAATATAGTATATAGTTTTCAATAATATGACAAAATGTCAATGTATGGTTTTTAATTATGCGTGTAACCACAAAGGAAATTTTAAATTTGTATTAAACATGTTCTCCATGGGGGTTTGACCAAAGTCCACGATCCATACAAAATTTCAAAATATTGTATTGTGAAAAGTCTACGAGGAGGTAGGGGGGGGATCAATATCTCGGCCAATTTAACGCCGATATTTGAGTTCAACATTCGCTTGGGAAATGTTACCGCTTTTTGCGTGTTTACCAGAAAAAAATATTTCTAAACGGCATCCTGTACAACATTTCACCACAAAAACCAACATGTGAAACATCTTTTCCAGAAATATCCGGTAACCATGACCATTTCCATTAATGCATTATAAAAATGCATCGGATGCGTCGAATGCTTCTAAGACAAATAAAATCGGTCAATATTTTGTGAAGTAAGAGCACTCCAAAGTTGACCATATATTTGCCTATCATAGTTATTTTGTCTACCCCCTGTACCCTCCCCCTCTGCAGAGAGGGGCTCTCATACAAATCAAACATAAATGTATGCATAACTCAAGAACTAATCAAACAATCGGAACCAAATTTGGCACGTGGGAGTTTTTGAAAGCAATAAATGTTTCTATGATAGTTTGATACCCCTGCCCTCTTTGAAATAGGGGCTCCCATACTAATTACTAATGAAAAATAAATTTTCACATAACTCGAGAACTAATTAAGTAAATGAAATCAAATTTGGCCAGAAAGGTTTTTTGGAGGCAATAAATGTTTCTCTTTTGAAAGGGGGCGCCTCTCATAAAAATGTTCAATTTAATTTTCATGAATTTAGTTCAATTGTGTTCAATTTAATTTTCATGAATTTAGTTGCAAGCGTAGCAGTGCTCGCACTAGGTTCAGCTAGTGATATATAAAATCGAATAGCCCTTCGGACCTTCGACGTTTAATCCCTTTTCTTTGTCTAACACACGAAGGTGAAAAAATCTTTGTTTTTCCTCTTGCTCACACTTCTTTAATTCAAATGATGCACACTTGTCGAATTAACTTCAAGAAGCTTCATGTGACAGATAAACTTAAAATTGGGTACTGTTGTTGAATTGGAGAGATGGGTTAATTTGATTCTGCACATCAGGTAAAGATTACTTCATTTTTGAGTAAAAATGGAAGTCGTTTGCCTTTTTTTGTTATTTGACGTATATCTGTCCGTTATTATTTAAAATCGCGGAAATTAAGAAATAAACAAAATCAATAAAATTATCAAGAAAATTTATCTTTTTATTCTATCATCACGAGAAAGGCACTTTAGTTTAAATGTTGTATAACATTTTCTTACTAACCGTGCTCATTTTTTGGTTTTTACAAGTTTTATTGCATTAGGTTAAATTTAATCACCATAAACTTTGAAGAGAGTTACTCAAATTTGAGAACTATGGCATAAACTCAAATTTGGCTTCCCGAACGGAACTCCAGAGTTGAGTAAAATGAACTTTATTTTGGGTACTTTGTTTCTTCAGTGTAGAGCGTTAAACAAAAGCACCAGCCTCTTTCTACATTCTAAAATAAAATCAACAAATGATTTGTAAAACCAAATCCTGCAAACAGGGTTGTGTAAAAAAACTGGAAAAAACTGGACAAAATTTAGAGAAACTGGATGATTTGAACATTTTACTGTTTGACTTGATCCCGTAAAAAAACTGGAAGAATCCAGTTTAAACTGGAACATTGGCATCCCTGAGCATGAGCATGATTGACCCCCGAGGTTGCTACTCAGCTATAGCCAGAGGGCACAGTTGCGGGGAGACAGTTGCGGTGAAAAGTTTCAGTCAGTGGTTTGTTATTGTTTATTATTTTTTTTTTTTACTTATTTATTTTCCGTCGGCCTATTTCCTCACATGGTGACAATCACCGACGCCAGGGAGACAAATCCACCACCTGGACTCTACCTAACGACTCATGACTATGAACCGGGACCAACGGCTTTACTTCCCTTCCGAAGGAAGACGTGACCAAGATTTTTTCGTCTCAGAAAAACCACCGACGTCGACTGGGATTGAACCCGGACCCACTGGGGTGCCAGTAGCAGTCACGCTTACCACTACACCACCGACGCCGGCGTTATTGTTTATTATTCAAAAATAAAATTTACATTTCAATGAATTAATTGCAATTCATCTGGTCGGGGTTCTGTAAAACCGCACCAAGAACCAAATTTCCAAAAATTATTCACCCCAAAGGATGCAGAAATTTATGTTTTATCAACAGTTGAATGATCGAATTGTTTGAACAGTTTCCAGATGCCTTAGAATAAAAATTCTCTATAGCAGGCCATGGAAAAAATCAAGTTGCACCCAACCAAAGAGAACCGTAAACCAACAACATGGAGTCGAAGGAAAGTGAAAGTTTTGGTCTTCATGAAGATTTATACGATATTTGTGCGTCATCATCAGATTTTTTGTTTCGACAGTTCTAGAGAGAATCGTCAAAAGGTCGAGTAACATTTGTAAACAATGACTTAAAACTAAAATTTCCTGGAAATGCCAGGTTGCTAACATCTACATCCACTACCAACTGAAGGGTAATAACTCCCTTGTATCTATTTCCTGAAGTATTTGGTTCGTGGGAGAAAGCAGATCCCAGAAAAATGCGCTAGAAGTCAGTTGTTTGCAAATGTTACTTTCGACCTTTTGACTATTTTGTCTAGAGTTCATGGAAGCACCAGAACCGACAGAATTGGGTTGGTAAACATTATGCTTATGAAACTTAGCAAGCCGTAACAAAATTGCTCGGCATTTTAAATTAAAACTATCTATATAACTATCGTGTTCTTGATGCGGTTTCGCTGATCGGAAAATTAAGTTTTGCTCGCCTAGCAGCAACATAATTTTGGTTAATTTTTTTCAGATTCAGAGTACGATAGTTTCGAGGATATATGCTCAGATGATCGAACGACGTGTTCTAATACCGACGATGACCTGGATATGAAGAATCAAAACTCAGGCGACAGTAGCACTCCAGGTAATAAATGTTTCAACTTGGTGCACTTTGGCTGGAGGGGTTCTTAATTTTCCCCAATCAAATCGACAATGATTTTTCGTTAGGGCCTAACTGGCAAACCCAAACAATTGCTTTTTCCGCGAATTTATCGTCGTTGAAAACTCGCATAATAAATCCACCACGGCCATTTCGAAGAGGAACAGGTCACCAACCGACAGAATTTGAGGCTTACATTGGTAGCCTTTGTTCCACGAGAAATTCCCGGACGAAGCCATTGTTTACGTTTGTCAGTTAGGCCCCAATGAAAAATCTTTGTATTCGACAACTCACTGTCACTAACAGAAGAAGTCGTCCAATTCGAGGCTATTGAGGAAGCTACGGTTTCACGAAGGCAGGAACAAACAGTAAAGAAGAACGTCAATTTACCGTCGCGTCCCAAAAACCGTAATCACGTTGATCCTCGATTATGGAAGAAAAACGTGCGAAAACTTAACACAGTTGTCGGCAATTTATCTATCAATACACGAGGGGTGGTAGTTCCAGCCAAGCAAATTCAAGATCATTACCAATGTGATTGTCGAAATGAATGTGTTTCGTCCAGGGCTTGGCCTGGTCGTTGTGATTTTATTTTCTTATTGAGAACGACGACGAAAAACGAAGAAAAAACCAGACTACTTTGTCGATGATAGTTTATTACCACCGAGAGGCAGTGTGCCAGCTCGGTGGGTACTTTCAACTTATTACAATTACAACTACGCTGCTGGGGGACGCGTGTTTAGTGCTATTCAACCAACAGCAAGCACGCTGTGTGCTGTTCGAGATCGAACAGAATGTTCAAGCAAAATATCCTTGGATCAGCGTTGGATTAATTTTGCCTCGTGGGAAACACAAATAGCAGTCTAGCAATATTATTCGTGTTTCAACAGTCAATAAGAGGAGAGTTTTCGACCCAGAATGGTGGAAGAAGCACTACACCAGGCACTACTATTTACAAGTTGACAGTGTAAACCTTCCGGTTTGCAAGTCAATGTTCATGAATACACTGTGTGTTGACACTACATCGTGCAAAGGCAAAATCTGGAAGTTTTGTAGACCAGCTAGGTAAACATCCACCAGCCAATGCAACACCGGAGGAAACTATGGAAAAAGTACTCTAGCCATTACAGGAGAAGTGACAGTCCAGTCAGCCCATACTTACCAAGCGGTCTAAATATGACAAAAATGCACTATCTGTACATGAAATCACATAGCACTGAGAAAAAGTTTGAAGTAAGCTTGTTGACGTACAAAAGGATATTTCGACGGTACTACAACTCAAAGTTCCAGTTTTCTGAAAAGGACACGTGTGAAACATTTGACCGGTTAATGATCCAAACTGCCACTGAAGAAGCAACAACTTCAGCAGATCAAGATCCAGTGACAATTGAAGAACTCACGCCGGCAGCTGATAACAATCACCAACTGGTAGAACTAGCAAACAACATGCGTTCAGGTTTCTGTTCCGAACCTGTTACAGGTATTATGTTGCAACCAATTCCGTGTAGAAGCAACATTAGACACGAGCGACAATCTTTTCACGGTAAGTTCACTAGTTTTTGCATGACGTACATAATGTACGTTCCCTTAATGTCCATCATCATTAGTCTTTAAAATAAAAAGAGCGTCACAAGATGTGTAACTGTGTAATCTATCAATAACATGCAAGACTAAGCCAAACTGCTCTGCATTAGTAGCCCGTACCATAACTCAGAAATTCAAGGCTTTGGTTCTTTGATAAACGGTCCTCTTCAGAGCCCCAAAACACCAAACGTTCCGTTCCAGGATTCCAAAATAGATTAATAAATTAGATTTCAAGAGTTGATCAATTATTAAACCAGATATGTACTTAATACGCAATAAAGTTCTCACAACAGGAGCTGTGAAATCTTATTTTGAACAAGTGGTTAGAAAATCCTAATCATTCACAAAAATCAATCGTGAATTCGATGCGGGTGACGTATCAAACGGTGTCGAATGTCATCAGCAAGTTTCTGCAAATCAAAAAGCTTCAGAGGAAGCCAACCAAGCAGGCGAAAATCGAAAAACGCAATAAACAAGATGAGACACAAGTGGTGAAAGTATACTACTTTTGTATAAAATTTACATGTCAGGTATCTTCGGCATTGTGATAGTTGACAACTTACACTATAGGTAACTCCATATAAGATTTGGTCTGAGGTACATAATACATCATGATGTTAGGGATCTGAAAATGTTAGTTTGAGATTCTTCATACTAATTCCCATACAAACTTTGAATAGCGTGTGCAAAGCCAAATTAAAACCAAATGTGTTAAAATTGTTTGGGGACTATCAGGACCCAAATTGGCGTCGATTAAGGTTAGGGGAGCAAATATTTCAAATTTTGCATCAGCCTAATGTGCAATGAGAATCATTAGCGCGACTTTTGCTGATTGAACATGTTCGGAAATTCCCAAACTTCTGACTGGAAAATATGGTTCGTTTTATTGATTAAAGGGTGTTTCGACTCAAAATTTGGTCGACTTAAACTTGACGCATTTCTTTCATCGTGCATTAAAAATTTTGCACACCCCTCATTTTGAGATAGATGTACGTGTGGCATCATGCCTCTATTTTGATTTTGAGATTAGCACTTCAGTTATCAAAATGTCGTCGAAGGAAGAGAAGCAACGCATCAAAATTTTGCACGTGCATGGCGAAAATCCAAACTACTCTCACGCCAAGTTGACGAAATTGTTGAATGTGGCTAAATCAACTGTTACCAACGTATTAAAAGTGTTCGGTGAACGTTTGTCGACAGCCAGGAAAGCTGATCGGGGGGAAATCGAAAACCGGAGGCCACAGCGACGACAAAAAGAGTTGCCCACTGTTTCGAGCGGAACCCCAAAACCTCCAGCCGAGATGTCGCAAAGAAGCTGGGAGTGGCGCCTTCAACCGTGGATAGAGCTAAAAAACGAGCTGGGCGGTTGACTTACAAGAAAGTGGAGACTTCAAATCGCGACGATAAACAAAATACGTCGGCCAAAGCACGATCGCGAGAGTTGTACACGACGATGCTGACGAAGTTTGATTGCGTGGTACAGGACGATGAAACGTACGTCAAGGCAAACCTTAAACAGCTTCTTGGACAGGAATTTTATACGGCAAGCAGACGGAGAAAGGTGGCAGATATTTTCAAGCACATTAAACTGTCAAAGTTCGGCAAGAAATATCTGGTGTGGCAGGCCATCTGCACCTGTGACTTGAAGAGCAACGTTTACATTGCGACCGGAACCGTCAACCAGGAAATTTATCTGAGCGAGTGCCTACAAAAACGTCTACTGCCTTTCCTGAAGCGACACAATTGTTCCGTTCTATTTTGGCCGGATTTGGCATCTTGCCATTACGGAAAAAAGGCCAACATTCAAGTGGTGCCCAAGGACATCAACACGCCAAAGCTCCGCCCAATCGAACAGTGTTGGGCCATCGTCAAGCGGAACCTTAAGAAGACCCAAAAAGCGAGAAAAATGAGAATAAAGTGGACAAGAAGACTGTACAAAATCTTATGGCAGGGGTTCAACGAAAGATGCGGCAATTCGCATTCGGTAAAAAGCAAGGTTTGCTGAATATTTCTCCTGTTTTCTGTATTAACTGAACTAGGAAAAGTAAAAGAATTTGACTTATTCATAAGAACTTTGATCGACTAACACACATTACTGTTTGACCAAATTTTGATCGGAACACCATTTAGGAGCAATTCGTAGCTCAAACAGTGGAGAAGTGGCTGCGCCATCGGGATACTTGGATGACAAAGAATGCGCTGTGCAACAATCGAAATTGTTGTCACAGTTGAATTGGAACGAGAAAACAACACAAACTCCGAAAACTGTTCCAAATACCTTTTGATGACGGACTCCAACGATAGCCATCTGGTGGCAGATGGAGGTAAAACTTTCAAAGGTTTCAATTCCAGGATGCATTGTTTCATCTGGAATTCATTGGTTCTTATCGGAACGGATCAACTGTTCCAGGTACAATGGCAGCTTTTCGTATGCGTAGCTTGCACAAAGAGCCTGTACATTTGATAATAATCAAATAAGGACAGTCTCGTATCAGCAGTTTCTGGACGTATCGGTCAGAACCCATCTTTACCAAAGCTTCATCTGACCGAACAGCAAATTAACCATCAAGAATATCATTCTTACTTCCCGAAATACCTCTGCGTGAATTCTTGAAAATACTTCAAAATTGGAAGAAAAGTATTTTTGTAGACTCTGCCGAAGAAAGTTCTCTTAAGGAAAATTGAAACGAAAACTTCTCGAGCGGAATACTCGAAATAATTATTGAAGTGTTTTCTGGAGAAAAATATGTAAGAATTCCTTCAGACATCTTAGACAAAATTTAAAAATGAATCTGCAAAACCCCTCTTGGAGTTTTGAAAATTAAGAATTAAATATATGAGATGATGGAATTCGTGCAAAACATTCTTCTTTTCTCCAAAAAAGAAGGAACTACCTTATTGTTTTTATATACCTGGAGAAACTCCTAAAGGAATCCCTGGAGAAATGCCTACAAACACCTGAAGAAAATCTATAGAAACGCCAGAAGCAATATCTCTAGTAATGTCCGATAACTTTTGATAGAATCTTTGCGATATTCTGTCAAATTTTCTTAAAAGGTTACCTCAAAAAAAAAAAAAAAAAAAAAAATGGGGCAATTATTTTGAGGCACTCACACAAACTGACTTTCAGACTGTTATCTATCACTGTAGTGTTATCCAGCCAATCAATAACCAAATGGATACAGTTTTCGGAATTACCAGCACATCGGTCCCAACCTTACTGAATCGCCCCTGAAAACTTAACTCGCATCGAAGAACCTTTCATATATTCTGTTAAACTAACAAAGCGAATCAAAACAAAAACAAAGATTCGTGTACAAGAAAAAAAAAAATATTACTAGGTGCAATGTGTCAGGTACACTTGGGATCAAAGGGTTCTAAAGTTCCAAAGCGTCTTTACGGTAGCCTACCAAGCCGTTAAGTCGCCTTAAATGCAACATAAATGCCGCTTTTGGCACAATATAGGCTGCTCTACTGCAATGCTATGATAATGCTTCATTAATGCTATTTTGCATTTGAAATGCATATTACAGGCTACAAGCATTTAAAAAGCATTTTAAATCCATCTTTACAACAGATATCATTCAATATGCTTATATAATGCTAAGAAAATGCATGTAGCATCTGAAATGCAGGCTTAAGGTTGATTTACTTCATATACTAATGCTTACTGGTTACATGGGTACTGATTATCGGAGTCAGTGTCAATTGATTTCTTTTGCACATCGGGTCTTAAACAGTGCAATAAAAGTAGTATTGGTATTTGAGTGGACAATACATTGTTAAAACACTTGAAAATCTTGGTTTATCTCAAAAATCTGTAATCTTTACATACAAATAACTGTATGAAAAAAAAATTCAAAAAAATCTGTATCAATCTAGATAAATCTGTACATGTGGTAACCCTGGTTCGAATCACTGAAATCATTTCGGT
Organism: Aedes japonicus; assembly: GCA_034211315.2. Classification (NCBI taxonomy): domain Eukaryota; kingdom Metazoa; phylum Arthropoda; class Insecta; order Diptera; family Culicidae; genus Aedes; species Aedes japonicus. The sequence goes on from JASCZW010007296.1 coordinate 39,253, forward strand.
TCATATCACGTGCTATATAGGGGAAAACAGTACAAAACGCACAGGTGGGGTAGAATGACCAACTCAATATACATCAAATCTTCAATGCTATAGCTTCAATGGAATGATAGTTTATAAATTTTTAAATAAAACAGCATAACTCATAATTTTTTAGTACAATAAAGCACTTAATACACCAAAATATGATCAAAATTGAAGAAATTGTCCCGACTGTACCTCTCATGTAAATAATACTGTTATTCAAATAAGCTTTGACCATGCGTTAATATCCATGGTTGATGATAAATTAACTTCACATATATCGCACGCAACAAAACTTCACAACAAAGATAGTACCAAAACTTCACTATAATTCTACGTATTTTCAGAATATTTAGACAAAACTATGCAAAACTAAAACTGGGGCAGAATGCACCGTGGCGTTATGTGTACGTCTACACGCTTAGAAAAAAGTACCCAGTGGAGCAGTTTAGTGTATGAAGCCAACGTTGGGTATAAATATCTTATTTCTTGTTTAATACTACCCAAAAGTAAGTACTTTAAACCCAATGGTAGATAAGCACAATTATACCCAACGTGCTTCCCACACTTAACTGCATCTTTGGGTTCTTTATTCTAAGCGTGTATATAATGAGGAGTTGCCAAATATAACAACGTTTTGCGTAACGTCTTTATTCTATACCCATTAGCTGCTTGACTACCAAACAGAGCTAATAGGACCTGGTGATATGTTGCAACCTCCTTACTTTACAACTCTAATGAGTAACTTTTTATAGTCGTGTTTTTACATTTTACAAGCGGTGCATGCTTTCCCAATAATGTGGTGCATCGTATTCCAGTGTTTCGGTGCGTCTTACCCCAAATATTGATCAATTAAACAGGCTTTTTTCCCGGAGTCGTCTTGGGATCAAATTAGAAAAGTTTTGAAAAACCATGAAAAATCATCGTTTTGAATTTAAATTACATTTCATCTACAACGAAAACATCGTAATGCATAATACTCAATAATTTATTCCTAAAATTCAGCTTCCATTCCCTATTGACGATGTTGCTTAAACGGTGCTTAAGTTTTGTACCATCCTCCCCTACTAAGGAGTGTATCGAATATAAGCTATCCACATACATTTGCGTTGTACGCATGTATTTGTGATGAGTTTTTATGCTCTGAACACTGCAGGCTGTGCGTTTGACTGTTAGTTTTCTGTTGTTTACTTGTTTGTGCGGTTCAAATTCTGCGTTTTCAAAATGTCGCGTATTGAAAAGGAAGTGAAAATTAAGGTTCTGGACACATGGCTAAGTGAGAAGGGTATTACTATGCGAAAATTGGCGAAGCGATTTGGAATTCATCATGCGAGTGTTAAAACCATCATTAATAAGTTTGGGGAACACTATTCTTTGGATGAGCTACCAGGAAGAGGCAGAAAACCTGGTTCTTCCAACCCGAAACTGGAGCAGAAAGTGGTATCTCTAATCATGAAGAACAAATCAATGTCAATACGTGATTTAGCCAAAAAAGCAGGAACGAGTGTCGGAATGATCCAGCGTATCAAGAGGCGAAACCACCTGAAGACCTACAAGAAGCAGAAAATCTCGAAACAAAGTGCAGAACAGAAGAAGCGAGCAGCAACAAGGGCCGGAAATTGTATTCGCGTCTTTGCAGCGTCCGGATGCATGCGTTTTGATGGACGATGAGACCTATGTAAAGGACTCAAAAACTCTTCCAGGTCCACAATACTTTACTGCCGTCGTTGGGGAGGATATGAGCAATGCGGACAGGTCGATTCAAGTGGAGAACTTCGGTCGAAAGGTACTGGTATGGCAAGCAATATGTTCCTGTGGTTTGAAGTCAACCATTTTTTACACTACCGGAACTATAAATGTGGAAATTTATCGATCTGAGTGTCTCCAGAAGAGATTGTTGCCTTTATATAAGAAGCATAGTACACCTCCACTGTTTTGGCCGGATTTAGCGTCGGCTCACTATGCCAAAACCACTCTCAATTGGCTTGCGGAAAAGGGTATAGATTTCGTTGAGAAAATATCAATCCACCAAATTGCCCTCAGCTTCGACCATCGAACGTTACTGGGCAATCGTGAAGAGGGTCTTCAAGAAGACTGGTAAGGCAGCTGGGAACATGCAGGAGTTCAAAAAAATTTGGGCATCCAAAAAATGCGATGCAACACTTGTCCGGAACTTGATGAAGAGCATTCGATCCAAAGTTCGAAAATTCGTGAAGGAATAACTTAAATTTCATCCGGTCTTCATTATGTTCATGTTTAACCTAGGGGTGAGACAGCTCTACTCTGAGTTGCTTTGATGCACCGAGTAACTCTCGAGTAAATCAATATAGCTAAAAAATTAATTAATCTTCATCCATTCGTATCGGTTGCCAGGGTTCCAAAAAGTTTGATTTCCAATTTGTTTGATTGTAGACATTTCGCTAATGGCAATAGAAGATAGAACAACGGCGACCTTTTTTCCATGACTATGAGGGTTCTAGGAATATTTAGTATGTGATACGTGATACGGATGGCTTTACTGAAGTCTAATAATCAGGTTTGATATCGATTTTTATAGAATGGTAATTTGCTAAATATCGATTCTAAGAAGCTTGAAGGTTAGCTCGGAGTGCAACGGGTGGAGCTCGTTTATCTCTTCTCCTGCCCTTGTTCCCTTGCATCAGTTCACAGGCCAGTCTGGGGAATGACGCTATGATAGCAAATAGCAGGTCAAGTCGAAACTGGTGGGTTTATTCAAAGCATGATTGGAGACATGAAGATAACTTTTTCTCAAAAAGGTGAATTCTAACACTAATATTAGTAAAAACGTTATCAATTTGTACGAGCAGATATGTAGTTTAAGCAAACGAAGGTCATTTTGAAAATTAGAGTAGAATTGAGAAATTAATAACATTGAAAATTCCCTGTGTCGAATTGTTCACAAACGAGAGCTCATATACTAACAAGCGGTTTGCCTGACAACTGCTGTATAAAAACAGAGAGAAAACAAATCACAGTTTTCGCTTGCTGAGCAACGTGAGTTACTCGAGGTACCTCAAAATAAATTCCGAAATTGCTCGCGATGAGAAGCTGTCTTGCCCCTTGAGTTTAACCTCGTACAATAAAGGATCAATTTTTTGTATGAATAAAATATCGATTTTCAACATAATTTGAAAGAAAGTTTGTGGATAGCTTATTTTCGATACACTCCTTAACGTTGAAAGCATAAAGGCCCAGCTACAATGAGGAGCGCAACGGCGCATTGCGGCAGCTTTTGACAGTTAATCCATATATTTTATGTCAAAAACTGCCGCACCGCGCCGTTGCGCTCCCCATTGTAGCCCAGCCTTAACCCTGAATTAAGAGAGGCACGAAAATAAAGTACGAAGCAAAATTCTAAAGAGAGGACGGTCTCAGTTATAAAATCAGACACCGGCAACAAAGCAAAGTTATTTGGCAGCGGAAGGGTGTGGCTGTTTTTGTATTCATCGTGGAATGAAATTAAATTACATAAAAAGAAGAAGACAATTTTAACCATTTGTTACTCGTTTTTGAGGACCCGGAAAGAGAAAACCATATTTTCAACCTATTGATGCGGAGATTTGTATGGGAGCAAAAGTAGGTCATTTTTAAGTACAAAACTGAACTACTTATACTAAAATCTCTTAATTGTAATTTCAATGTTAAAATTTGGTTAGTTTTTCACTTTTGCGTAACCCTCTCATTTTTCAAAATTTTGAAATGACACAAGAAAAGAGATACGTAGTCCTACGTTAAAAAAAAAACAAGTATCGAGGCACTAAACGTTACAGCGATGATTTTGTTTTCTTTTTTTTTTTTGCATTTTGTGAACTTTTATACATAGCTTTGCTTTGTGGGTCAAGATATTCAAAACTGCCTTTTCCGAGTCATGCGACTTCCTCAAAATATTTGCAACATTTGCGTGGCGTATTTATTACCTTTTCAGTTTTTAGGTTTAGATACACATTATATACACTCAAAACCAGTCAAAATAAGTAGCAGCAACCTGTTTACGACTGAATCATGTTGCAAAACTGTAATTTCAACCAATATACAACAAGCATGCTATTACAGTTGGGTAAGTTCCGAAATTTTTAAGTAACTTTTCCGACGATTCGATCTTTTAAATAGTCACAAGATCAAAGAATAAATAATTGCATTCACACAACTACATAATTTTGAATGCACGACACACTACTCTTTTCTCAGGAAAGTTCAGAGATTTTTAACCCTCTACAATTTTCTCAACCGAACCAGGAATCGACGAAACTTTCTATGTACTATATACACAGAGAGCCGTCTAAAGAAGATGCTAAATGTTACTAATGACCAATCAGATTTTCTCACTATCTCACTTACACATCAGTATGATGGAGACACAACGCAGTCGAGCGGTTCACCATTTTAACTTTAATCTTCATTCAAACGGGTTCTAATTGAGATCCTGGTACACAATTTTTCGCGAACAGAAAAGCAACAACATCAACTCAGTTAGTCAGATACACTTTTAAGTCTTATCACTCATTGTGATTATCCGTTTAAAATGACCAGGTATTTCCGTTCACAACGTCAACCTGTTGATCCTTCTGGTGGTTATCAGACGACTCTAACCTCTCCTGGCGGAAGCCACTCCATTTATAGGTAAAATTTTGAATCCCACCCAGCGAAAGGAAAGCGCCGCTGCAATGTTGCCTAGAAGCGTCGCTTGCTGCCCAACCTGCACATCGATGTCGTCACACGCACTCTCGAGAGTGGATTTTACGCTGGGGCAAGAAGCACATTGCAATGGTTTCTCTGCAAGCTGCTCGACTATCATCACCCCCACCCCTCACAGATTCGATTGAGATCGGCGGGGAGGTGGGTTTTATGATTTTCCATATGATACCATCGTGCGATAATAGATGGATAACGATTTCGGTAGGTGTTCCTCCGTACACAATCCAATTATTTCGATACAAACAAAAGTTCCAATTTAATTATCAACTTTGATGGAAGCTGCCATGGGCGACCTGGAGTCTCCACCGAAGCCACAAATGCGGGTGCCGTCTGTTCTTCTAATGCGTGGATTGGGATGACGAGCGTGGAATAGGATTTACTTTCTTCAGACTACATTGATCTCATTGGTATGGTTCAACACATTGGTGTGAGGACTGTTAATACGGTGAGCACCAAAAGGAATTGTAATTTATAATTTCTATTTGTTAATAGACAAAAATTATTCATTTTCCAAGAAGCTCATTTTCAAAACAGTTGTATAGATTAAAATTTCGGCACCTAGGATGTGACGTCTGTGGGATTTGGTAATCATGTTCCGCATTCATTCCACGGGGATCAGCGCGAAAAAAAAAAATCGAAACCTTTGATCTATCTTTGCATCTGCCAATAACTTAATACCGGTCGTCAGGACGATGACGTGGCAAAAGAAGCGGTGATTTTCAAGGACGTGGTGAGAAAGAACACGGGCTAAAATAAATAAAAATTGCTCAAACTTTTACTTGCTTTCACTCGGAGTGGGTGCAGCGAGTTGCCATGAGGGAAGTCAATAAAAATGCTAATTTGTTCCAGTGTAGGGAAGAATTCGTTTCATTACACACCTTGGTTAACCGTCGGCTGAAGTTTTGTCGCGGCGAAGATTTCGTGGTCGGAATGGAGAATGCTGAAGGTGATCGATTGGACGATGATGATGTTTTGTAGGATATCAGTAGTAAAAATAGGGTTTATGAGAGGTGCGTTGTAGATTATTCGACTAAATAATCAGTGTGATAATAGTTTAAGAACAGTCCAGGGCTAATATAGTCAGGTTTTGTTCATTTTTGAACACCTCCAGCTTCGGATCTTCATTTCACAAGGATGTGTGTAGTAGCAAGATTGAGTATTTCTTACATGAAACTTTTTGTTATTAAAAACTACAATGTACATCTCAAACATAAGATTTACAGTTGTAACCGAGCTTCATTCGCTTTACAATGTATATATATATATTCAAGCATATTCAATGAATGCCCTGGAAGACCAACAGACATTATGAGATAATCTTGGGACATTCATGCCAAACAAACTAACCTGACTTTGATAGCTCATAAAGTTACTGTTACATTTGTAGACCTCAAGTTTTGAATGAGCTTAAACTAACAAGATTATCCTATGATGTCTATGGACGTTTAAGAATATTCATTGAACATGTTTGAATAGTTATCGTAGTTTCGTATAGCTTTAGTTCTGAACTTAAGTCAGTTTTTATGAACCTAAACATCCCAAGATAATCTGATAATGACTAGTAACCTTAAGAAGATTCACTGAATGTGTTTGAATGCTTATCGTAACCTTTCATAGGTTAAAAAGCTACGTTACGACTGTTACGACTTTTACTTCTGAACTCAAGGGCAGTTTTGGTGACCTAGAACATCCCAAGATATCTCATTCTATCTGTTTACCTTCCAGAAAACTCACTTAAGTTAATCAAATAAGTATTGTTATTTTGTTTTTTTTTCTAGAAAAGTTACAGCTGTACATTTTGAACTCCAGAATAGTTTGGATAACCTAGAAGATTATCTCATAATGTCTGATGGTCTTTCAAGATATTCAATGAATATGTTTGGATGACCCAGAACATGTCATGTTGCTCTTTAATGTTTGTTGATCTTTAAGAATATTAATTGAATATATTTGAATATTTATTGTAACTTCGTATTGCCTAAAAATTGCTGTTATAATTGTAAATCTTAAGTTCTGAGCACCAGGATAGTTTGGATGACATCAGAGGATCAGAAAGTTATAAAATATTGTCTGTTGACCTTTCAAAAGATGAATTAAATATGTTTGAATACCTATAGTCACTTTATATAGCCCATAAACCAACTTTACAACTGTAGATCTAATGTCATACACTCAAGGATAGTTTGGATGACTCCGAACATCCCAGTTTATCTCGTTATGTTTGTTTACGTTCTAAAATATTCACTAAATATGCTTGAATACGTAGCGTTACTTTGTATAGCCCAAAAAGCTATAGTTACTACTGTAGATCTTAATTCTTGAACTCAAGGACAGTTTTTATGACCAAGAACATCACAAAATTATCACAATTGATTCGTCTTGGTTCCCAACAGGTTGATATGAAGAATAAATTGAAAGATTCAGTCAATATGATTGAATATCATATCATCATAGTCATATACTATATATATAAGAAGGAAATACTGTCCGTTCGTGACAACTACCTGTTAACTTCGACTAGTATGTTGAATGTCAGATTTATTTGATCTCGTACTATAACTCGAGTTATTGTACGAGACACTAAGTCTGATTGTGCAATACGCGATCTGTGAAGATAGCAAGTATTGGAAAAATTTACTAATTTATCTAATATAGTAAAGATCCAAAACATCATGAAAATCAAATAGTCATTTTGTTTGGGAATATTATAATATGCTAGACAGCAAGAGCATCTTTCGATTTGTAAGGACAAACCGGTGGAAACTATTATAATGGCTTCGCAATTAACTAAAAACAAAGAACGAGAGAGGAGAGAATCACTGATTGTTACTTATGACCTTTTGAGAAGATGTACAAAAAATGATAATACACTAGAGTCGCTTATTTCGCAATTTTTTACGGAGTTGTCGGAATTTGACGCGGTTTTCGTCATTCAAACGAGTAGATAACGTTCGCTTATATTTGATCAAAAACGCGTTTCAAACCTAACTTTTCTCGCTTTTTGCAAAGTTTTTGTAAATTACGGGTTTCTAAGTGGATTTAGGAATTTACTCGATTTTTTAAAGTTTTTTTAGTTTTTTTTTCCATCGCACTCACTCCTGTGTAAAAAGTAACTTCAGTGTATACGATTTATAGCGTGTACATGCACGTATTATCTGGAACGTTTGTATTGGTGACACCTCGCAGCGAGATGTAAATTCTAGATCAACAATAGAATAGGGCCTATCAACATCTGTAACCAACTTTTTCTCTTAAGCCATAAGCCACCCACGCAAATCAATACCATAATAATGTAGGGAAAAGTTTTTCTACACGATGATGCTATAGATTTGCGTGTGTAGCCTATGGCTTGCGAGAAAAAAGGCTCAAAAGTATATGTTTACAAATGTTGATTAACCCTATTCTATTGTTGGTCAAGAATTGGAATGAAGGTCAATGGAAAGTGAAGGTATTAGTTTATGTCTTTTGTGTTGAACTGACAGATGAGTAATTACGTTTTCGTTTACATTACTATCATTCGCTGTGTGATTAATAGTGCACACTTAGAAATTATGAATTTTACACGAGACCTAATCCATGTTTATAAATATTCCGGGAACGTAAAGTCGGGGAATGTAATAGTCGAGGAACGTAAAGAAAGATTTCGTGTAAAATTATGTCTCCTGAAACTGAAACATACGCAATTCGACAAAAGATGTGTTCGATTGAATTTATTTTCTCATCTCTTTCAACACATTCTTATGCGCTAAAGGACGCTTGCATGTGTCGGTCTCAGGGACAGAAATTTACACGAGATTTTGGTAGTGTGTGTATCAGGAAGGTGAAATCGACGATATTACTAGCTGCTCTTTCTTCTTCACTCAACATCATTTAAAAAAACACAAACTAAGTTTCGATTTTAGTTAATTTCAATTAGTATTGTTGTACAATGCCTCCAACTAGACAGAATAATATCGGTCGGCTGCTAGCTCAGTAAACTCTCGAATGAGACAAAGCGACGATCAGCGTGCAACTCAAACTGAATTGGATCGACAACGGATTTCACGGGCTCGAATGATGTTGAGTGAAGAAGAAAGAGCAGCTCAAAATACAAGCGATAGAGTTAGAAAGAAGCGTAATCGGCATGTATCAGAAAGATCTGGCAACAATCGTGCCCAACATAACCTTATAAAACAATTGCGAAGGCTAGCCTACATTCCACAAAATCTTGATGACAATGCGAATATATCAGTCGCCATTGGATCAATGAGTGTAGTTTGTTATCATTTCAATGCATTGAAGTTTCCAAATGAAACACCAGAGCCTTTGCGCTCATTGGTGTCGGGATCAGGAAGTGGTTCTAAACATTTTCTGCAGAACATCCAGAGTTAGTTGATTTGAAATGACTTCGTTTGGCGCAACTCGCATAATAATATTTAAAAGTTTTCTTGGACATTGAACCTTAAGGATTCAAAGAGTTCAAAAATTACTAAATTATGAAATTGTGAAAGCGTCTACTTTTCAGGTCAAATTTACCAAAAAGCGAATTCAATCTTGCCACCGACTGACGCAAACCATCAATTTCTACAGATTTATGTCAGAGGAGATTAACTCAGCAACATTATTCCACCATGAAGCGGGACATTGTACAACAATTGCAGGCGATGCTTCATCAGCCCAATGGATTGATTCAAATGTTCAAGACTACTCTAGATCGAATGCTTGCGATTCGAGCTAATATCATTAATACCTTCTTCAATTTTCCAATAAGTAGTTTAATTGTAAGCAGGACAACGTCTGCCGGGTCAGCTAGTAATCTTATATAGTCCTAAAAGCTACTGTTACATCTGAAGTTCTGAACTCAAGCGTATTTTGGATAACCTAGAACATCCCAAAAAGATACAAAAATATTTAACGGTTATCGCAAAAAAAATTATGCATATGTACCATATTCTAAAACAACGCTTTGTACTATTAACCCTTTTGTTCTACAAAATAACACCTTTAAGGGATCGACAGGGTACCCGGGTACCCACCAAATTCAAATGATTATAACTTTTTAATTCTTTTGACACCGTTATATTCAAAAACTCATTCGTTAGAATGCGTTAGAAACATTATAAGCAATGACCATTTGAATTCATCTGGTTCTCGTAAATCCGGGTTACCAGGGCTGTGTTCCGGTACGGAGACACAATTTGGAAACATCCATATATTGAACTTCCGGGAATGGGTGTCAAAATTTGTGGAATAATTCCTAGAAACTATTTCTATCTCATTGTGGGCCATATGTCGACTTGTTCCTGCAACGGCCATTCTGTATCAGGTTCCCGTGGGGCCTAGAGTGCCCATAAACATGTTAAAAAGGAAACCCTGGCAATATGGTAATCAAAATTCATGAAATTTCGCCAGAAGGATATTTCTCAACGTTTTGTGGCCATCTGTCCTCATGAGGCCTCAAGTGGCCATGAAAATTTTCAGTAGAAACCCCTGGTAATATGGGTTTCCAAATTTATGAAATTTCCCTAGTAGGATATATCTCAACGTTTTGAGGCCTCCTGATAATGTATTCTCGGACCTGTCTTTCGGAAACAGGTTACCGTGGGGCGTCGAGTGATCGTTCCAGGAACAGTTCGGCATACGGCCCACAATAGAATAGAAATAGTTTCTAGGAATTATTCCACAGATTTTGACACCCATTCCCGGAAATTCAATAGATGTTCCGATATTGTGTCTCCGTACTAAAACACTGCCTCGGAAACTCGCATTTACAGGAACCAGATGTATTCAAGTGGTTATTGCCGATAATGTTCCTAAAGCAAATGAGTTTTTGAATCTAGCGGTACCAAAAGAATTAAAATCGGTCAACAATTGCCAGAGTTAAAATTATTTTATTTTTGTGGGTACCCAGGTACCCTGTGGATCACTTAAGGGGTAAAACAAATCGAAGTCCCCCCCTTCGCCTCCCCCCTTGCTACTATACGAAATGATTTCATGCAAAAAGTTGCCTTTGAACTATTTTTAAGATGCCACTGAATTTCAGCTTCCTGTTTTAAAATAAACTATGAAAATTCGTAATGTAAAACATGTAAAGGTACCCGGGTACCTTGTTGATCATGTAAGGGTTAAAAAAGCATTTTTTCCTGAACTTTTTCATTTTCAGGTTGTCAATTAGGTCGTCAATTAGGCCATAACATCATTTTTTTTAAATATTTTTCAGACAGAGGAATTGATATAGAACAAATTCAATCTATGATTTTATATTGTCATTTTCCTTTTGGGTTCATATGTGACCCCTTAGGCCCAAGGTATAATATACTTTTTAAAACAAGGCGTAACATTTATGCATTTTCAATAGCATGTGGCCCAAAATTAACACTATTCTCTAATGAAATTGATGCGTAGAAATATTTCCGATCGATTGATGCAAATTTTTTGAAAATCTTTGGAAAAATGACTGAGATATTAACGCCCAAAATCTGATCACTTTTCGTGACGGTCGCATTCACGTTATTTTCTTCTATTTTATTTTTTCATTTTGCTTCTTCCGTTGTGCCTCCTTCAATTTCCTCTGCTTTTCATTTCTCCTCCATCCGCTTCGGTTTTCTTCTTCCGCTGATTCCGTTACGTTTCTCTTCTTCGGCTACTACAACGGCTACGGCTGCTATTTCCGAGCTGTTCATCTTAAGCTTTTATTCTTACGTACTTGATTTCATCATTTTTCTTATTTTGTCCATACTTTTCTCCATTTTTTTCTCATCGTCTTCTGTTTTTCCATCCGGTTTATCATCGGACACGTTTCAATTTTTTTTATCATTTTCTTCTTTGGCTTCTTCCATTTTCTGGTTTCACTACTGTTTGGAAAACAGTCTCGTTTCCCTTAGAATGCAGCATTCGTGTTATTTGCTCCACTGGTCAATTGTATGGAGCAGCAAGAGTCTGTAACGTTGCTGGCTCTCCTCGGCTCACCAAGCCTATACCGTAGGTCAGCTGTGCGGATACTATGGCCGATCACACCTGCAGCAACGATGTCCGATTGCCACGCGGAAGCTTGTCACCGATCATCTTTAAAATCCGCAATCGAGACGATTTATGTCATGTGTCATCTGACAAAGCGAATCCCACGCTTTTCGCCCATTTGTCTACGGCCTTGACGGAGGTCTACAGCTTGCGATGGAGGCCTTCACTTTTTACTCCTCGTACCACGAACGACATCCTGTTTGCGTACAACAATATATTGACTCGACTCGGTACTACCCGAAAGATGGGTTGCATCGTGATTAGATGATGATTAGAACGAACTCTGTGGCACTAAATTTTCCAGCTTGTGTTCACCAAACATGTGTCCTGCTACAACCACCTGGAATGTCCGTTGACAGAAATCTCTCCAGCTCTGCATAGTACAGGGAGTACACAAAATAACTTGGATAGGCAAATATATGGTCAACTTTGGATTGCTCTAACTTCACGAAATATTGACCGATTTTAATTTAATTAAAAGCATTCGGCGGAAAAATTAAAGTATTTTTGTGATGTTGTAACGGAAATGGACATGCTTCCCCGAAACAGGAGATATTCCGGGTTTCTGGAGGGGACATTTCACATGTCGATTTTCTGGTGAAATTTTGAACAGGATGCCGTTTAAAAATATTTTTCTCTAGTAAATACGCAAAAAGCAATAACATTTTACACGCGAATAATCTAGTAAACTCCGAAATCCGCCTTCACATGACCGAGATATGGCCGATTTCCTGAAACAGGTTTCTCTGAAGGGTACTGAATGCGGCCAGACCTTTCTTGCATCCAAAACATGCCAAGCGACATCTCTTTCTTCTTCTTTTTTCATCACAAAGCTTTCTTTAAGCTTAAGTGGACATTTGGACACATTGGCCTCTCCCGGGACCACCAGAACGACACCGGGGGAACCTGTAGCAGGGGTCAATTACATTTTGATGCCAAAACATGCCGTGCGACAGCTCTATTTTCATGGTTTTTCATAACTTGCTACAGGTTCTCCGGGAACATTGCGGTGGCCCCAGGAGTGGCCAATGTGCCCAAATTTCCAGTTTTAGTTTCAAGAAAGCTTTGTGTCAACCGGCAGATTCCCAGTGAAACGCATCTTTTATTTTCATCAGACCCGATTCGTTTACCTGATATTTCAGTTTCAAGTGATGCTGAGACTCGGCATCGTTTGATTTTTTGCCGAATTATCAGTTAAATATGAAAATGCCGAGTGAATTCAGCTATATGTTTAACCGATCCCGTGAATAATTTATAGGTTTGTACAACGCTCCTGTTAAAATCAGGGGCCGTATTTTGGATCTCGAACCAAAGAACTTTTTCTCACAAGCGTTCGTACAAATTGTCGTTCGTTTCGAGATCCAAAATACGGCCCCATAATAAAGCTTCGTCGAACAGCTTATGTATTCAAATGTTCATTAATTCAAATTCTTTCAAAGTAAAAAGACGTGCCTTGAACGCAATTCAATCAGTTTTCCTTTCTTTAAAAAAGTCTTTTTGTGGACCTTAAAGAAAATTCTTATTTTTAGCTATGCCCCGTTATGTTAGAATGGGTTGGGCTTCAAATGGTGAGTTGACAACTTGGCAGGAGGGTGCGACCGACCTCTGGTCCTCACAAGTTCCTACCTCACGCCTCCACGAGTCATATGATCACAAAAGACTGCCAGCTGAAACATGGAGACGCTGGTTGGCGTAGCCTGGGCAATGTTGTCAATCCGACAATAGCGAAGTGAGGGGGTGCGACCGGTACATCATATCATAATTTTCCATTCTCATATCTTTCAGGTCTTCCAGGTCGTCAGGTATTACAAAATAATTTAAAATTTAAAATTCTTTTTTTTCATGGCTTTCATACATTGCCTAAATTTTCTGGTTCATAATGGATGCGCAAGTTTGTCTACAATTGCAACAAAACAGCAGTCGGCACACATGTAATTTTCAATTACAAACTATATATTTTATCTTATAGGACATTGTTTATTCATAGCCTAATTCTGTATATTTCATTACATGTATTACGCCAGAAAGGTAAATTTCTCTCAGGTACCATACAGTTTAGGAGAGGAGGTCTTGCGGTTATAGGATGATCATCTTCTGGTAGAAGCATCAGTAAGAATGGGGATCAATTTTCAGCTGTATCTAGCACCGTCGGAGTGGCCTTCTCGAAAGTAGCAATGGATGTATATATAGATGTGTAGATACTAGTATGTGTTATTATCTGATGCATGTTTTTTACAAGCTCTAGCATATTTTCATTAATAGAAATGTTGACGACTCTCTCGACCGCTCAACCTTTAATTCCTTCATTATATTTTCCATTAAATGGCGTAATATGACCTTAACATTTCAGTACACGATCATCAACTACTATTTGAACGGTTCAGAGGAACACAGCTGTTCATCATTATTAATTGCATATCATACATATAATATTATGGAAGAAGTAATAAAATAATTAATAAAATTTTAATTGCTTCAGTTTGGTGATCCGGCCGGTATAATTATTTTATTAAATTATATCAAATAATAATCAAAATTAATAAATGCTCTTCATTCCAGAAGGTTATATATCTATATGTCATGATTAAATACGTAATAATATAATATTATGGTTTTATATACAATTGAATGCTTTATTGATATTTATACCTCAATGAATAATAAGATGACCTCCACATTCCAGAGATACAGTCACCCATCAGTGATACAAAGTGGTACGAAGCTGCATATTATTATTACTGCCCTAATATTATTATTTCAGCAGGTTAATTAATTTAGTTTAACATGGTTATCATAGGCTCGTGAACTCCAACTATTACATAATTTAACTAAATATCCTTATATAATTTTTGCTCTACTATATAATCATATATAACATATTATTATTACATTACATCTATATTTATATAAATATAATAAATACTGGGTTGGGAGGGAGCACCAGGGTATCATTCAAGCTGAAACTGGACGATGGTTTGATTGACTGCCTGAGTCTAGGAGGGAACAAACAGTATCATTTCTTATCCTACCGATTCGAGTGTGGTGCTGCGAGTTCTACTCCAACAGTTTCAGGGAGAGTGACGCGCCCTTCTTAACAAGCCATCCTGTAGAAAGCTTAATGAGTATTGCGAATTGTGTTATTCGATTTGTTGGATCATATCGTTGGAAGGAGATTCTTAATTTCCCGTGGATTTCGTGTAAGTGTCTCTGCTTACGGGTCCACCCCTCCGTTTTTGGCCCTTAATACAGCGATAGTGCGAATTCAGATCGGTGGCCCAATTTGATCTTGCTGTTAAGTGGAGCTGCATCCATGCCAAGGGCTAGAGGGGATGGTGGCTACCATACATACATACATACATGCCCCGTTATGTTAGAATGGATTTATCTATACATAAAAAGACAATTATTTATTTTCGAAAGGTGATAACAAAGCCTTAAACCTTATTCAGATGATTGGAATAAGTTTTACGAGTATATTCACTTCACAATGACAAACATAAATTTAAACAGTTCTTCAGGTCCACTAGTCAATTAGAAATCCCCACTAGTATTATGTAATACAATGTCATGTTGTACAATGTCATGTCATGTATTACAAAGCTGTTGTACACGATAAATCTGGAAAACTAATTTTTTGACTATATATTGCACATTTTCAAGATTATAGTTCATACGTCAAAAAAGTGACTAGTTTTTATGCACTCAGCGAAATAAACTTTCGATATTCATAAGATTGCATTATGATTATTTGCTATAAGAAATCAGTATAAATTTCATGAATTTATCTTATGAAATAGAATGACGTAGAAAAAATAAAAATATGGCGCAACCTGGATTCGAACCTTGAACGTTCAGGTTATGGGTCCAGTGCCTTGCCCACTAGTATATATCAACACATGTAATCAGGAAAGCTTAAATGCGTACAAGAACAACTTCGTGTGGATCAAAATCCATTCATCCAGCTTTATGAAATTCCAAAGCAGCGTTCACAATTAGAACCTTATGAAATTCATAAGATTATTTGATTGAGTGTACACTAATGAAGAGTACTTTTTACGCCTTTTCAAGTATGTCAACGACAACAAAAATGCGTAGAAAGTAGGCACCGCTGAGAAGAAAATTAACACTGTATGAAACAAAACAGCTTCCATGCCCTGTGGCCGGATGCACTTATTAGGGATGAATCATTAAGCTTGGGACCGACGTTGGAGCCGATGTTTTGTTACTTCCAGAGCAAAAAAATTAAATGCATTTTCTTCTCGACTATCCAGCCGCTGCAGCGCGCTGCTATATGATTAAAATAAATAGTGCCAGAGCATTTGTTATTATTTTTTCAATAAATAAATATAGCTGTGTAGTTTTTTGATGTCTTTTTCATTTTCGAATTTTAATTTCGGTATTGAGCCGTTATCAGCCATACTCGAGCAATATTGATTTTTCGATATTTCTATTCTATTTTATTCTAACGCTCCCACAGCCAGTAATTAAAAGCATCCTGAAAAATACTATAACCAGTATTTTTCTTAGCAACATTAATATTTGTGGCATATCTGGAATACAGGGTGTGGCAGAAAATAATGCGAAAATGTTCAAACTTGAGTATTGGGTTAATTCGTGTAGCTAGTGACTAATTTCTGTCGAAAGTGTATTTGTTTATGTTTACTTTCAAGCGCTGCATCCAAACATTCTATTTGTTTTATTGCAAATTCGTCAAAATGTTCGCGAAAGAAGTGATCACCAGTTTGTTGCTCGCCCAGAAGAAGCCAAAAGAGATTGCCACGGTGGTAGGGTGCCATTTGGCAACAGTTATTGCATAAAAAACGGTGCGTTCCATAATAATACTTGCACAGGAAGCTAATATTTCGGAGAAATCCATGCGGAGAATCATCAAAGAAGACCTGCGTGCATCTTCAAGAGCCAGAGTGAAACGCCACTTGATTACGGACCGGGTCAAGGAACTACGAGTGACTCGTTCCAAGAGATTGCTTTCCTTGTTGAAGAAGGAAAAAATGATAATCCTGTTCTCCCACGAAAAGCTTTTCAGCATCAATGCTGTGGCCAACAGCGGCACGGACCGGTTCATTTCACCGCAGAATATGGAGAACGTTTCGGAAAAAGTGAAATTCAAATTTCAAACCAGGCTTGGTGTCATGATGTTTGACTTGGTGGCGTGCAACGGTTTGAAAATGCCGCCTGTTTTCATTGATGTTATTCATGAGTTAAAATCAATACCGAAGTGTATATCGGTATTTTAAAGGACCAAGTGCTTACCTGGGTGAAGGCCAACTTCTCCGAGGACCAAAACGTTGTCCTATAATATGAAGTTTTGGACGAAGGATTTGTGGCCCCCTAGCAGTCCTGATCTTAATCCGTTGGATTATTCGATTTGAACATATGTTGAAGCACGAGCTTGCAAAACATCGCACCCTAGTGTGAAAACCCTGAAGTCAACCATAACACGCACATGGCAGTCAATTTCGGAGGACTACGTCCGAAAGGCATTCTTTGTCTACCGGCGTCGGCTTGAGGATGTTATTATTAATAATGGAGGACACATTGCATCAATTTGTTTAAAAGGACTTTATAAAGAAAACTGCGCTCGAAAAGGTTAATATTATTGCTGAATTAGTTGAAAATGGGATTTGAAAGAAATAGAACAAATTTTCGCATTATTTTCTGTCACACCCTGTAAATTATCTACTAGATGAATAAGTTAGTAAACGAATATTTTCGGATCGTAAAAAAGAGGAAACGGGGACAACCGTCCTTCCGTCTCGTTTTTTTAGGTCTAGGCGAATCGTTGGGAGTGACGTTACTAAGAAGGTTAATGTCACTCCATTTGTCCTGACTTCTTTGAGAAAGACAAAGGTATTTCCACCTTGTATCCTGGCTCATGAGCCTTGGTTTTAGCGTCATTGTTCATTCTCTGAAATTAGAAAAAAACTGGGATAGGTGCTCCTTCCTAGTGTCCTGAAAATCATCGATTTAATTTTCTGAAACGAGAAAATTTACGAATTGACCCCACACTGTATATAAAATCAATTATCGGTGTGATTAAATTTAATTTATAACATTCTAGGTGTCTAGTTTTGGTCAGATAGTTCATTGTTGCTACTTTCGTCAAAAGTATAACATCGAATGAAATGCGCATATTCAGCCGTTATTTTACATTTATTGTTGAGAAGTTTGTCCCAAGGGAGGATGAAGTATGGCCTTATTGTACTAACTTGGTACAATTATAGATATGTGTTTGAAGTGCTAGATTGCAGAAGAGGCACATGATGCTCTGCGAAATTTAATCAGTCATCACCACAATTTGTATCAAACACATTTCAAAAAAGATCTTAAGCCAAAGCATAATTTTTTGGTTCATTATCCAAATATCAATCGAACATCTGAACTTGTGAAATAAATAATGTTTTTTTAAAAATCGAAGCAAAAAATTAGCATGCAATGCTTATTCAACCACTAAATATTCGTTCAGGGTTTGAAATTATGTGTTCTACAACTACAATAGTGTTAAAAGGAATCAACATAAGACAGGGTACTTTATTCCTATATTCAGCTATAAAAGCAAATACGTATACTATATAATGGATGTAGCAAAACATGCATTCAAAAACTTCCCAATACAAGTAGTTAAATAAATTAGTGTGCCACTTGAGAAACAAGCAGCCCTCGATCGAGTTTCTTGGGGAAATATTGGGGTCCTAATGTAAAGATTATTCGCCGATCAATCTTTTGAAAAACACAATTTAATTTACGGTTTCAATACCTTTTGGATGTTCGTCATATACGAAACTCTTTTATATTCCTATGATCAACATTAACCTTATATAGTAAAATACATAACCGAAAAAGTTCGTATCAAAACATTTATCGGAATAAGTTTACGTCCTAGAAATTGTCAGAATATGACTTCTTGTGAACATAGCTGTCAATATAGTAATTTTCATCCCTCTTAGGCAAAACGGCAAATAAATCAGTAAAATGGAAAGCGCTCACCCGTGTTATCTGCAACAATCAGCAACAGTGTACTTATCGGTTCGTTCTCGAAATCCATTCAACACAACAACAACACAAATGATATTTAGGTATGACTCTTTGGTCATAACCACAGCATTCACTAACATTCGCAAAGGTTATTATTGAGATTCTTATGTAGTTCAATTTCATCACACTAAATATATGGAAAAAAAACTAGAAGGGACAGCTCAATGGGGTTGTACGCAAAGTTGACGTAGGACTACGAAGCAATGTGCAATATAGATCGCTTGATTGTTTAAAGAGTGGCCGAAATTGGTTTCCTTCCAAATCTAATTCCCATACACTTTTATTGATATAGCCTGTCTTGATATTAACATTCATACATCTTGCTTTCACTGCAAATAACGGGTGGCAACTAAAATTTTGGAATTTCTTTCTCAAGCTGTCAAAAAAAGACAAACATAGTTGAAGAAGATCTGATTTATTCAAATAAAAGATACATTAATTACATTACATAAAAGATTGTTGAAAAAAAATTAGTGAACATTTGCAAACGGTCCGTAATCGGATGTTCGGCGAAGCTTCCGTTTGATGTCGGAACAAGAGCGTTGTACGGCCTCCTTGTCAACTTTGCGAATGCATCTCTTGATTTTACCAATCAACTGTTTGCAACTCGTGGCTCTCCAGTTATTTTTGTACGCAAGGAACTCAAAACCCCGAAGAAATCACTGCGACAGATTTGTCGGGTTGTGGTTTTGGGTACAAATGGGATCGAATGGGTATTCAGGAACGATTGTGTTTTTATGGTGTAATGCGATGACGCTTTATCCGGCCAAAACACGTATTGTCCATCAGCATGATGTTTTTGTAGAAACAGGATCAAAATTTTCTTCAAAACTTTTTCCGGAATAATTTTTAATCAACCAACGGCATAGGGATTTCAGCGTTGAAATCTGTGCATCAGTATATTCCGGGGCTCGTGTCTTCTTTCGGCACTTTATTCCGACTCTTTTCAATGTTTTGCAGATGTACTGGTGAGAACAGTTGAACTTATTTGCGGCATCCCGTTTGCTCAGTGAATCCTTGTTGTTGAAGGCACGAGAAAGAGAACGAAGTCCTTTTGCGTTCATAATTTGGGCTGGTCTTCCACTACCTTGCTTCCGAGCAGTTGTTGGGGATCTTAGGATATGGTAAACAGTCGAAGTCGCAACATTTTTGCTTTTAAAATGTTGTACCGTATACGTTTTGCCGAGATTTCTGTGCAGTTCGTAGAACTGTACAACGCGCTCGCGAAATGCTTCTTGTTTCGACGGCATTTTGAGCAAAACTGAGCAAGCATAAACAAAACAGAAAATACTAGCAGAAAGAGGATAGAAAGAGCTAACGCATACACACTCTTATTTCTCTCTGAGCTCGTTTGTTGTTGAGCATAGAGGCCTCGAAAAAATTCCAAAATTTTAATTGCCACCTGTTAATATGTATGACCTATGGTATCAAGATACTCTATATCACGTAATATACCTTGTAGTGCGAATGAGTTACTGGTCATTAGGGAAACTTTCACCTAAGAGGCTGGTTTCGTAGCATACGGTTTCTACTAGCCCTATGTGTGTACAACACTGCTAAAGTCGAAAATATTACGGCTTCGGCACACGAAAGATATTTTTCGCAATCAAACACCTCAAAACCAAGCCCTCAGCACTCCCAAAGACATGTCAACTCTCTTTCCAGTTGTTTTGATGGTCCTGAAAAGGGCCATTTTGGGTTCAAGGGAACAGCTACGGCCACCACTTCATTTCGTCATGAGGATGGTTTACTAGACCGCGGGCTCGGTTTGCTCGGAAACCTCGTGTTTAGCTAGCTCTCTCGGCAGCATGATCGAGAGGCGGTTTGAGTTTCCACCTTGCTGCAGATGGTTGTGGTCTGTTTGGGGATTCATAGTCTATTATTGCCGATACACGTCTAGGTCGAAATGGTGCTAATTGAACGATAGATCAGCATTGGGAAATAAATATGTATGAAAATTCTATTGTTAACTCTCTAGATAGCATTTGGTGGCCCTAAAAGAACCGTTTGGTTTTAATTATGATACGGCCCTAATTTTATTTTCTACGATGGTTGAGAGGGCCACAATCTTTAACACGTAGAAGATAACTATGGAAAAACATACTTGCAGCCATATTTATGCTGCGACATTTCACTATCTCAAAATTATTCTTGTCCCGTTGTTGTCACGGGCGGGTTTTTCCCATCAACTCGTAGGCTCAAGCAGTCTTCTTTCTCGCAGCGATGTTGACGGGAGCATCGGCCCAAACAACCAACTGCACCAACTTCTCTGGATAACGAATGCTCACCAGTGCACCATCCAGTGTGCTCGCTTGCCTATTGCGTTGCTACAGCACATTGTGCTCTGCACAGCAGTATGACTACCGTAAGACTGAATCAAATTTTCTGCCAAGAGCTGGTAATGGCGTCGGATGCTATTGCACGAAAGAATGCGGTACCGATGAACTCAATGTGATACAAATTGCATCAAACGGGACGAACTTCTGTTATTGCGCCACAATTTAATTAGTCTTAACAGAAATATTCTCTAGCCACTGTCAACAACTAATCCGCTATGCACAACTAGGAACTTCGACGAACCCAACATGGTCGGTCTCTGACGTGTCGCAGTTAAGCTCGAATTATCCCTTCTAGAATTTCGTTCGTTAGTTGTTCAACGTTCTTTGTACAATACTCCGGGACGCGGCGTTTAATGAATGCTATGTTCAATTACCAATAACACTGTAGAAAAATTCAACCAAACAAACTCTTTAGTTAATAAACTGATTTTGTCGTCCTGAAAAGGACGGGTTTAGTTGACGGGGGAGGAACAGTTTGTGATTCCACTTGGGCTTTTGGAGAATTTTGTCTCGTTACGGGCGGCTTTTTCCCGCCAAATTGCAGGCTTTAGCTAAAATATTCCTCGCAGCGAGGTTGACAGGAGAATCGGCACCAACAGCCAACTGTACCAACGCCTCTTTGGGCAACAACTGCTCGCCAGTGCACCCTCCAGGATGCTTGCTGCCGCCTGCTGCGTTGCAACAGTCACTGCACAGCTCCACGACTGTTGTAAGACGTTATGGCGTTGGATGCTATTGAACAAAAGAAGGCGGTACCAATGAAGGCAGTGTGATTGCATCAAAGGGGACGATCTTTAGCCATTGTGCCACAGTAATTACTTTTAATTAGTGGACGATGATTTTCTTAACAGAAATATGCCTAATCTGCTTGCCACTGACAGCAACTAATCCGGTATGCACAACTAGAAACTATGACGAACTCAACCACATGGTCGGTTTCTGACGTGTCGCAGTTCCGGCTCGAATTATCCCTTCTAGAACTGGCGAATCCAGGTTCAATCTCTGGCGAATCCAGGCTGCTCCCATGTTAAAGTATAGGACAAACATTTTAAAATGCTTCTAAGTTCTTAAAATGAAATTCTAATTAAGGTGAAAGTTAATGGATTTCCGTTGGTCTGGTTCACACCCACTCGGGCCACACCTAAATTCAAGTTGCATAGTGATATTGGTCATATCGGTAAATGATGCAAAATATCTAAAACTGGAAGTATTGAAACCGTTAGACATGCAATGCTAATGAAAATTATTATTCCTATCATTTTAGTTTTTCATTAAATTATAATTGTTGTTAGAATTATTATAAATAATAATAATAATAAAAAATAAAAATAATACTAATAATAATAATAATAATAATAATAATAATAATAATAATAATAATAATAATAATTATTATTATTATTATTATTATTATTATTATTATTATTATTATTATTATTATTATTATTATTATTATTATTATTATTATTATTATTATTATTATTATTATTATTATTATTATTATTATTGTTATTATTATTATTATTATTATTATTATTATTATTATTATTATTATTATTATTATATTATTATTATTATTATTATTATTATTATTATTATTATTATTATTATTATTATTATTATTATTATACATATAATAATAAAATATATAATAATAATAATAACAGTAAAAGTAATATTAACTGTAATAGTAAAAGTAATAGTAATAGTTATATTTATTGTAATACTTATAGTTATAGTT
Source organism: Aedes japonicus (assembly GCA_034211315.2). Lineage (NCBI taxonomy): Eukaryota > Metazoa > Arthropoda > Insecta > Diptera > Culicidae > Aedes > Aedes japonicus. Next base: position 62,122 of record JASCZW010007296.1, read on the forward strand.
AAAGTTATAGTTATGATTACAGTTACAGTTATAGCTATAGTTATAGTAATATTAATAATAATAATAAAAGTAATAGTCATAGTTATAAAAATAGTAATAGTAATAGGAATAGTTATAGCAATAGTAATTGTTATAGTCATAGTAATAGAATAGTAATAATCATAGTGATAGTAATAGTAATGGTTTTAGTAATAGTAATAGCAATAGTTATAATAATTGTAATAGTAATAGAGCACTCGACACTGAAGAAGTCTGTAAGTAGCAGACGAAATAGGCCTATCTGTCAAAAGATAAGCTCATAGTGAAATTTAATGGAATTTGCTCGCGATTACTAGCGAAAATTTAAAATAGTGTTTCAAGGTTTAATTTTTATTTTTTTAAAAAGTGATCAAATGAAGTGTTAAATTTTAAATTCTCCTAGTTTCCCAATCAGTAATAGTATTAGTTATAATTTTTCCGTCGGCCTATTTCCTCACATGGTGACAATTACCGACGCCAGGAAGACGACTCCACTTCCTGGACCCTACCTATCGACTCATGAATTGGAGCCGGGACTAACGGCTTTACTTCCCTTCAGAAGGAAGACGTGACCAGATTTTTCCCCTCAGAAAAAACACCTGCAGGGATTGAACCCAGACCCACTGGGGTGTCAAGTAGCAGTCACGCTTACCACTACACCACCGACGCCAGCAATAGTTATAGTTATAGTTATTGTAATAGTTATAGTTATAGTTATAGTTATAGTTATAGTTATAGTTATAATTATAGTTATAGTTATAGCTATAGTTATAGTTATAGTTATAGTTATAGTTATAGTTATAGTTATAGTTATAGTTATAGTTATAGTTATAGTTATAGTTAAAGTTATAGTTATAGTTATAGTTATAGTTTAGTTATAGTTATGGTTATTGTTATGGTTATAGTTATCGTTATAGTTATAGTTATAGTTAAAGTTAAAGTTATAGTTATAGTTGCAGTTATAGTTATAGTTAAAGTTAAGTTATAGTTATAGTTATAGTTATAGTTATAGTTATAGTTATAGTTATAGTTATAGTTATAGTTATAGTTATAGTTATAGTTGTAGTTATAGTTATAGTTATAGTTATAGTTACAGTTATAGTTATAGTTATAGTTATAGTTATAGTTATAGTTATAGTTATAGTTATAGTTATAGTTATAGTTATAGTTATAGTTGAAGTTAAAGTTATTGTTTTAGTTACAGCTATAGTTAAAGTTATAGGATTATTAATAATGAAAGTAAAATAAAATAATTATGGTTATAGGTATAATAATAATAATAGAAATAAAATGCTCGTTATTATTTTAATAATAATAATGAATATTTTTATAAATATGATTTTAAATATGCGTATTGTTTAAATTATTTGAATAGGTAGGCTTATAATAGTGAATATCATGGCAAAAATTATTTGTTTCGTTATAATTATTTTCATCATAAGTCATATTGTTGTCATTAAAATTATGGTTATTATTATATTTACTACCAGTTTTACTATGATTATGTTATGATGAAGTTGATTTTGATGATTTTGGTAATTACGGTTTTGAATTTTATGATCTCCATGATAGTCATGAGTATTATGATTAAAATGATTATTATCATAACAGTTATTATGATATGCATTATCAACATTATGATCATTTGTATCATAATCAAGAATGATATGGCCGTTAAAGCTGATAATCGTTTTTTAACTTTAATGATATGATATAATGATGATATTGATTAATATGATAACCATTTTATTTTTGATAAACTATTGTTCTGATGATAATGATTGGTATGATAAAAATTGTTGTAAAATTATCTTTACGATTCTAATGATTTTTCTTTTGATAGAACTTTTTTGATAGAACTTATTTGGATTACTTGAATATTTCAATATTGTCAGTATTTCAGTATTTCATTTACCATACGAGTATTTCATATATTTAATGAAATACCGCAGTATTTCATTAAATATATCAACAATAACTAATGAGAAATCATGGTAGCAATAGTTGGTTTGATGATCAAGATTATTATTATGTTGAATTATAGTTATAGCAATTATCATTCTTATTTTATTGAGAATATTATAAATTGTTATTGTGATTTTTACATTTATTTTACATCGCTGAAACATTCACCTACTCCCGAACGTCTGAAGACCAATAAGGGTTGAGCTTGGTGGATATGTTCGTCACTTTTGTAGACTTACATTGCAATTAGTTCGCTTCTGTTGGATTAGTTATTATAATCAAAATTTTCGCCATGTTGTAACCATGTTATTATAATGTAATGATAATAATGGTTATGAGTATTATTTAAGAATAACTATAGAATGAACGCACCTCCTCACTTCGCTATCACTGCAATAAAAAACTGATGAATTTATTGTAGTGACATTGCCCAGGCTACGCTACCAGCAACTATTGCTGGCGGTCTGATATCATCGTTTTGACCCGTGGAAGCGTGAGGTAGGAACTTCTGAGGACCTGAGAGCTGTGCTATCCGAAGTATAACAGCTCTAAGCAGGATGCCATCTCAGCATTTGTAGCCCACTCACACACACACACACACAAACACACACATACACACACAAACACGCACACACACAAACACCACACAAACATACACACACATACACACGCACACACACACACACACACACACACATCACACACACACACACACACACACACACACACACACACACACACGTCATTTTATGATGATTCGAGCGATTCTCCGATCTGCAATTCGTAAATAATATGTTAGGCTTACATATGTTTGCACTACAATTTATAACACACCTCGGTTAACTTATATGGTATAATGTTCTTCACTGTTGCTTTGACAATAAAATAGGCGTTGAAAAACAGATTCAGTGTTTTGCTACAGGTATTCTCAAAATATTGGTCTTCCGCGTTAACTTCCACGACTTGGCTCTCTGGACTCGCCATATTAACAAATACCACGATTGCTCGTTTTGCATTCATCAACCACAAAGCTGATTGCATTTCCATATTTGTCTTCCGATCCAAAACAAGGGCTCCGTTTTCCAGCTTTTTGAAACCCAGATCTTTGATATTTCCGAAAGCTTCAGCAAATGTTTTTATGTTCTGTTTATTGTTACTGAGATTTTTGGCTTTTATTATAATAAGAGTTTCTCCACCGTCAGTTATTCCTGTTGGTAAAGAACATGTTAGTTTATATTATTATATATTATTTGAAATTAACCCTACCGTCAATAACACCACACATATAGTTAACCTGCTCGTTAAAATACACCCGCCTATGCCCCAAATTAACGTTATAGAACTTTTGTACTTCATTGATACCATAAGCTCTAGCTGCCTCATTAGCTCGAAGAACTCTTGAAATAAACGAAAGGTTTGTATATTGGTCTGCTCGCTGGTTGAAACATACGCTTTTCTTTGTGCAAATAATCGAGGGGACAAACTCAACCAACAACCGTCCTTTCGCGAATTTTTCAAGTTCAACGGTCGATGTTACTGCAAAACAAGTTGTACCTGCTGAAATCTAGAAATAACATATTGAGCCGACTATTATTTTTTTCCTCATTTATTATTATGACTGTTATGTTTTTTATAATAGGTTTTTTTAGTGCTCTTTATTATTATCATTAAAATTGAAGTTAAATTGTATTACCTGAAACTCTTCTCGTTTGAGTAATATTTCTTCTTCTTCAGGCTGTCGTCGTGCAAGTACTGCAGTATCTCCATATGCATCTTGCTTCTTACAGGTCTTTGAAGTTCGAATGAAATCTGGTCGAGACTTGGATTTCGAAGTGTAGAGTTTTTGGTTCTCCCGCTGTTTAACGTATTGATCATAAATTGCTCCAGGGTCTTTCCGCGCAAACTCCGCCAGTATGTTCTTGGACCAGCCATAACCTTCGTTTCTTAATAGAACGGCCATTTTGAACCTTCGATCGTAACTACCTAAGTTTGACAAGTTTTGGCGCTTTCCTGCCACAAATTTGGCATCTGAACTGAAGACGCGTTCTGCAGCATTTGTTTCGAGGCCTAGACGAAGCCTATCGGCATCTACTGCTACTCGCTCCATCAATATGCAGATAGAATTGAAAACTTTATCGTTCGACTTCAAAATATCAATTTTCGACGCTTCGGTGTCCACCTTGTTGCAAAAATATGATCGGCAGTTGCTATGTTCTCCAAATACGTGGTAGATAATGTTTCTAATGTCGTGCCTCAAGCCGTCGACATCAGTTCCTCCACTATCTCTGCAATATTTGATTGCTGATTGGAGGCCAATGCAGATTTTACTTACGAAATCCCTCAGTAAATTTTTCGATGGGTCACTTACAGCAGATCCGTGTATCTATAGACAATAGAGTTACATAGAAAACAATTCCATAATATCATACAAGCATTTACCTCCATCAAATGTCGACGAAGATTTCTCGTTGTGTGATTACGGCAGTTTTGTTTCTCAATTTCGTCGCCGTATGGGGTGCCGTCTTTGGCTGCCTCGAATGAGGTGCAGTCTCCATCCCCAACAATAACTGCCGCTTTCAACCCGAGTTGGTACAACTTGTTAAGACCTTCCACTATTATCGTCGGCTCCATATTGCCAGCTGCTCCAGAAAAGTTTTTTGCGCATTTGTGCTCTTTGTCGTTGCCCCGTCGCTTGTTTAACAAACATCGCAAGCAATATGAGCTTTTAGTAGCACCGTATAAAACTTTTTTGGACTTGTGACCGACGATAACAGCTCCACCAGAAGTCGATCGGTACTTGTTATTGTACGACCGCGTGCCATAGCACCCATCGACGTACACTATTGTCCCTGGGATTTGACCAGGTATCGAAGGAATCGTCGATTTTTCCTCTTCTACGGCCTTTTCAGTGGAACTAACTAAGCTCGGTCTAAAACATTATCTAATTCTTCCTCGTCGCTCAAGAAGGATTTGAAAGATATCCAAGGAATGTCAGCTGCTGCCAATAACTCTCCTGTCGTTGCATGAGTACCTCCACTCAGCAATGTTCCAACAACTAAGGACCGGCGGATTTGATATTCTTGCCGAGGATCTTCAGTTTTTCCTTGAAATAACCTACCGCATGAAACGCATTCGAAGGTCACTGTTGATACCATCGAAACATTAAATTCTTTTGCAAAAACGAATCTTGGATTTGGGCAACTTTGTGCATGAACAATACCAAATTGTAATGACCATCGCAAAGATAGTTTATATCCACTACCCGATTTTGCGTCTGTCGATTCCAAGAATCGTCTGCGTTGTCAGCAACATAATCAACAGAATGGACAAATCGTTTTATGCTAAATAACGAAAGAATAACAATATAATGCTCATTTTGTAATTAACCAGCCTGCAAAAATCTACAACATATATTAAAAGTAATAGCATTATGAGTTAGGGAAAAAAAATCCAAATGCACTTCCATAATTATTAACTTGGAGCCAGAGCTGGTAAATCTCACGGCCATCATGTGACGATGACAAAACAGGCCTTCTCACTATCACGAGAAGAAACGAACTATCACGAGCTTTCTTGTCATTCTCACACCATCATTCGATCCTGAGATATTTTCCCATACGATTTTGTTTCAGCAATATTTTACTAGTTTGCATAAAATTTGCCAAGCAATAACATGTTATCGACAAAGTGGAAACTGCTTTTGAAGTTTTGTGATATATCTCACAATTATACCAATAAATGTGTTTGTAGGAGCGATGACCAAAACACTGTCACGTGTTGTCATGACGAAAAAATCGATGAGAATTTGAAGAAAAACTCCATCATCGTTTTCTCGCCCGGTGAGATTTTCAGACGTATTTTGGTAAAAATCATAGGTCATTTTTCAACGAAACTGACATTTGCTAGTCCTGCTTGGAGCTTTCAACTTCAGTTCAATTTGTTTCTCCCAGTGATTATTGAAATTAAAATATGACCATGGATGAAAGTTTGCGTAGAGAAATCATTTAGATCTGCAAATTGAAGACAAAATACGCTTACCTGTCAAAGTAAATCAAAGTTAACAGTAAATCAAAATGATACTGCAACCAAAAGCCATAAATAAACATAGATTTCAATAAGTTCTGGATTTGGTATCTTCTTACAAAAAATGTGTCAAATGGTCACAAAACGTTTACAAATAACCTACTGAAGAAAATTCATAAATTTTGATACCCATATTGCAAGGGTTTACTTCAGAAAATGTTGTTGACCACTCTACCCCTCGCGGGAACCTGTTTTGGAATTACCGGCTCAGGAATAAACGGTCACTTCAAGGCCTACTTGTCTGGTGAACTCAGGATTACAAGGAACAAACGCTTGAGGAAATTACAAGCAGTTCGATACACATATTATTATGGTTCCATTGAAAAATGCCTATGACCAGCCACGGACCTTGGAGAACCTACTCCGGACGGGCCACTTAAAGTTTCATAAATCTGATGGACCCAAAACAAGAAAAGTCAATCTGCTGAAGAAATTTAAAGAAGTTTGATACCCATATTGCTGGATCTCTACCAAAATCCACGATCAGTATCATTACAACAGGACATGCCCGAGAAAATTCGGATTTTTAGAATTCAAGGTTTTCGAAATGGTCCATCAAGATAAGTAGACTTGATAGAAGAGAAAATTTTCAATCCAAGGAGTCCAAATCTGTTGAAATCGGTTGAAAATTGCTGGAGATGTAGGCATTTTAGTTTTGTGGAAATCATTGAAATATCGCGAATTGAAATCCAAAAAGGTATCCGGGTACCCTGACGGACACACAACGGTTAAACAAAATTTCAACCTCATGTGCCTGAAATTAACCTGATATGAAAAAATAGGCAATACAAGGAAATTAATGTGAAAACAATGATCCTTTGATAAAGAAAATGACTAACGTAAACTCTGTTACTAATACAACCTACTTGGGAAAGTCTATTCTATTTCTCAAAAATGGTGTTTCCTAAGCGGGCCATCCGTGTCCTATCTATAATGTACATGCTTGTCATGCTCGTCAGCCATGGTCAGCTTGAGATATCACCACCTCTCAGCGTTGGTATTCCTTCCAAATACTGTGCTACATAACTAGATTCAAGCGCCAGCCCAAGCTTGGCCCAAAGCCGGTATGGAATTAAAACTCAAAATTTCGTATGATTTTTTACAAAAACAGCAAACAATTTTTGAGGAATTTAAAAAAAAGTACACATAATAAACTGAAAACAACAATTTTTCATGTTCTAAACAGTATTGTTCAGAGGCTAAATTGGGAAATGTACAATCAACACCAACAATCATTTTTTTTTCACGTCTATTGTGACTTGACTGTTTTTACGTAGTTTTTTAAATAACGCGGTTTTCTTACGTCGTTTTTTGAAATAACTGACCGCGTAATAAAACCGCACAGTAAAATATCTTTTCCAAATGAAGCTTTAGAGAGTTGCCGTTATCAGTAAAGTTGTTGAGAATGTAAAATATAGTCACTTGACATTATCAGATTAGTTCCAAATTGCGCTGAAATCTTAATTGCCAAATCGTGCTGTAGGAAGGTGCTGTCTTTAGCAAAGATGTTAATTGTTAACAATGTCAATAGACGACGAATGACTTACTGAGAAATTTTGCCACGGACGGTAACTCTCTAGCACTTTATTTGGAAAAGATAATCTGCATCGCCATCTCTACAGTATACAT
>JASCZW010007297.1:0-21583 GCA_034211315.2 Aedes japonicus
TCCGGAATAACAACAGTCTTTGAAAGAAATCAAAGCCTACTATCGTTGGAAATGCAATCTGGATGGATTGGATCAAAATTTCTCAACCCATTGCACAAGACAATCATCCAGATGTTTTATCTAACTACCCAGTGGACATTCGGAAAACCGACGTACTAACAGAGGCAAAACCTCTCCCAAAGCCATAATCACACATGTCACAATTGTGTGTGTGTCCAGTTTCGGTCCCATCCCTTTATCTCCCTCCCAGCTTCTGACACATGAAGCGGAAAAAATCTCGTTTTCTGGGAACAAAATTGGACATTTATTATTATTTTTCTTCCAGCGTCCTTTGGAGTGGTTTATTCTCGTCCTCCTCCCGTGCCTCCGGGGCTCCAATTCGAGCATGAACTTGGCAATGGTTTGCTGCAACAGCATCGGCAACAGCAGAAGCAACAAACCGAAACGGCAGGTCCTGAGATTCAGACAGGGAAGCGAATATGATTGCCCCTTCGTGGCGGGACAGAAGGGTCAAAATGTATGAGCAGGGAGGTACGAAGGAAAAAATCTGGCGCCAGATGTGCTGGCAGGACATTCGTTTTCTTTGTGCCTCATTGCCTTTGATGAGGGTGCAAGATATCTCAGTTGGAATAAATATATATGATAGTAGGTTTGTTCAGGTATCGATTCAGCTCCACCCCACTTAATCGATTTCATACCAAGTTCTGCCACTTCTCCCAAGATTTGAGCTGAGTTGGTTGCGATCGCGTGCTGCACTAGTCCTTTGTAATTTCTAAGGGAATTGCTAAAGGTGAAGCAAACTTTTCGTTCTCATCCAGCTTGCAATTTGATTAAATAGCATACATAAATTTATCCTGGTTTCGACTATGCTGAAAATTTCTTTTCGATTGCACATCGGAACAATTAGATATGAACTAGAAATTAGAAGAAAAATTAGTATTTTCCAATATAATTCCTACTACTCACACTTTGTGAGTGGCCCCAATAGCATCCTTACTGTTGGTTTAAATCGGTTTAAATCGGAAATCGCTCCTTATTTTCAAACATTTAACTTGACAGCTTATCCTTAACCAAAACGAACCTCTGCTGTTACCCCATCCTGTTATCCAAAATCCCAGTGATTTCTTGTGGGAAAAGTAGTGGATTCCGCGGCTTCAATAAAGCTGAGTATCACGTCAACATATTCCTACCTCTTTGCCATCTTGACCTGCATTCGGACGGGGCTGGCGTGCCAGTATTGCCCAGTTTGGATCACTAGTTTTTACACATTGAAGATGTATGCTAGTCCCAAGCATCATCTGTTGGTTTTCCGTGTAATAATGTCGATCTGGCAACAACGGAGTAGCAACTCTGGTGGTCAATCATGCTCATGCTCATGCCTATAGAGAGGATCGATAAAGTAAATTAACAGATTAAAAGGAGGGTGTTGGCCAAATTTGGATTTTTTAAATATAGGATACTCCATACTCCTTATGTTTCATACATCTAGTAACTTAGATGTATTTCTATTTCTATTGTGAGTGTCCAACTCAATGGGTAAGTAGAACTGTAGGTGAGTTTGAAAGGACGGAAACTTGAAGTAAAGCAAACGTACCCACTGGTTGACACTAAATATTGGCCAATGCTTTGTAATATTTATTTGAGGTTTATTAAGCGACAAATTTCAATCCAAAGTTCTGGATGTCGTGCTGCATCAGTACCTCAAACTTTTTATTCATGAATCTGGACACTTTTCAAATCACAAACTAGCATGCAATTGTGAACTTGTATATTTGTCATAATATCGTATTAACTATATATCTGAGAAGGTTGATTCATCGATTTCTTTAACAATGTTGCCAAGTTGTAACATTCCGCCCACTTGCATGTTAGGCGGAGGCGTGATTAGGAATCAGCGGATTGTAAATTTATAGTTAGATTATTACAGGATGCTAGAAGGCATATATTGAGGATGGCTGAGCGGAAAAGATGAATAGAAATGAGCTTTCAGATGATTTGTTTATAGATCAAACCAATAACTGACTTTCAAACATAATATGTACTCACTATCAATAGAGGGTGACAGTAACAGTATATACCAGTAATCTTTCAAGATTTAGCCAGTTGTCGTCAGTGGAACAGTCGATCTGAGTTCATCAGATATAGCTCGAAAGGGCTTCAGCTTAACAAACAACTAAGTCAGGAGTGTATCGAATATAAGCTATCCACATACATATGCGTTGTACGCATGTATTTGTGATGGTTTTTTATGCTCTGAACACTGCATGCTGTGCGTTTGACTGTCAGCTTTCTTTTGTTTACTTGTTTGTGCGGTTCAAATTCTGCGTTTTCAAAATGTCGCGTATTGAAAAGGAAGTGAGAATTAAGGTTCTGGACACATGGCTAAGTGAGAAGGGTATTACTATACGAACATTGGCGAAGCGGTTTGGAATTCATCATGCGAGTGTTAAAACCATCATTAATAAGTTTGGGGAACACTATTCTTTGGATGAGCTACCAGGAAGAGGCAGAAAACCCGGTTCTTCCAACCCGAAACTGGAGCAGAAAGTGGTATCTCTAATCATGAAGAACAAATCAATGTCAATACGTGATTTGGCCAAAAAGCAGGAACGAGTGTCGGAATGATCCAGCGTATCAAGAGGCGAAACCACCTGAAGACCTACAAGAAGCAGAAAATCTCGAAACAAAGTGCAGAACAGAAGAAACGAGCAGCAACAAGGGCCCGGAAATTGTATTCGCGTCTTTTGCAGCGTCCGGATGCATGCGTTTTGATGGACGATGAGACCTATGTAAAGGAGGACTCAAAAACCCTTCAGGTCCACAATACTTTACTGCCGTCGTTGGGGAGGATGTGAGCGATGCGGACAGGTCGATTCAAGTGGAGAAATTCGGTCGAAAGGTACTGGTATGGCAAGCAATATGTTCCTGTGGTTTGAAGTCAACCATTTTTACACTACCGGAACTATAAATGCGGAAATCTATCGATCTGAGTGTCTCCAGAAGAGATTGTTGCCTTTATATAAGAAGCATAGTACACCTCCACTGTTTTGGCCGGATTTAGCGTCGGCTCACTATGCCAAAACCACTCTCAATTGGCTTGCGGAAAAGGGTATAGATTTCGTTGAGAAAAATATCAATCCACCAAATTGCCCTCAGCTTCGACCCATCGAACGTTACTGGGCAATCGTGAAGAGGTCTTCAAGAAGACTGGTAAAGGCAGCTGGGAACATGCAGGAGTTCAAAAAAATTTGGGCTCAAGCGTCCAAAAAATGCGATGCAACACTTGTCCGGAACTTGATGAAGAGCATTCGATCCAAAGTTCGAAAATTCGTGAAGGAATAACTTAAATTTCATCCGGTCTTCATTATGTTCAAGTTTAACCTCGTACAATAAAGGATCAATTTTTTGTATGAATAAAATATCGGTTTTCAACATAATTTGAAAGAAAGTTTGTGGATTGCTTATTTTCGATACACTCCTTATGTTTGTCATCTCATCCAAATCGGATCCTCCTGTACTCGGTTTTCCAATATCATCATAGCAGCACTTTCCGCAGGTGCGACGCATGACGGCGCAGCACTCTCGTCCGTCTCCGAGTGGTTTTTTATTGCAACATCCGCTCCAGTTGTTTCTGGTCACAACGGTGTTCTTCAGGTGCATAGTTCGTACACAGCTTATTGTCTTTCTGCATCCGTTTTGCGATAACATGGTCTTCTACCGTAATTTAGCTGATCCTGGCTATACGCTTCGCATCGATGTACTCCTTTCCCTTTTCTTTTTGAAATTCATCATGATCTCGGTGTTCCTCGTTAACACGAGTGATTGTAGGTACTTCGGGCAGCTTTGTTATAATTTTTCGGCCAATCATCAATTCAGAAGGTGCCAGAAGGCCAGTTGTAGGATGAGTTGTTGCATGGTACGATAGAAGAAATTGTGAAAGAACTTTTTCCAATCCTGTCCAAGTTGTTGCGCTATCTTCAATCTTTAAGAATCGATCGATTTTGACGCTCCCACCTCCCCATTTTGTTGCGGCCAAAAGGGAATTGTGTTGATCAACTGCTCTCTTAAATCCTCACAAAATGCTCGAAACTCTTCGCGATGTGCATTGAATTGGGGTCCATTATCAGTTCGCAATGTTAACGGAACGCCAAATCGACTAAAAATAGTTGACAATTGGTTGATCGTTTCCGTAGATGTAGTCTGATTTATTCCACAAACTTCAATATAACGACTGTAATAGTCAACTACAACCAACAAAGTTTGTCCGTCTGGTAAAGTCCCAAGAAAATCGATGGCAATCTCCTGTCAAGCCCAATTCGGCATCTCTTTTCGTACCATTGGTTCTGGAGGATCTGGTGCAGAAACCAAAATACACCCACGACACCTTTTTACAAATGATTCCACCGCTACATCCATCTTCGGCCACCAGACTGAGCCACGAAGATGCAATTTCATCATTCGATTTCCAATGTCCCCCTCATGAGCAATCTGAAGCACTCTATCTCGTAGAGATTGGGGAAAGACAAGTCGGTCAGTTCTTCACAGTTTCTTCACAGCGGTATAGTTCATTTGCAACGACACGGAATTGTTATGGTAATTCATTAGACTTTCCGCTCTCTAGACATTCAAAAACCTGTTGAATTTCAGCATCTTCTTTTGATTCCCGTACGATATCATCCCACTTAATCGTGGCAGTTGTAGCAGAGGATAACGCGATACTTTTTATCAAAACTTCCTCATTCCAATCAAACGGTACTGCAGGTAAAGATATTAGTCATGATAAAACATCTGCAAGGTTTTTATCGCCAGAAATGTGAACTACGCGATATTCAAAAGCCTGAAAGCGAAAGACCCACCGTTCAATTCTGGCGCAAGGTCTCGAAAGATTGGTGAAAAAGAACTCTAAAGCCTTACAATCTGTCAAAATGTTGAATGTGCTGCCATAGAGATTGATTACTTCGAACTCAAACGATAGCCGAGCTTCCTTTTCTGTTTGACAGTGACGTTTTTCAGTATCTGTCAAAGATTTTTTGACGCACAGCTCACTACTCGGCTTTCACCATCTTTATCAGTTTGCATCTATATTGCCCCAAATCAAATCAGCCAGCGTCTGCCATAACTGAAGTTAAATCTCGTTTTGTGTTAAAAAAAAACAGATTTTAGGCCTTTGCCATAGCTTTTTTCACGTTTTCAAACGAACTCGGTTGATTTACGGTCTATTGAAACTAGAACCGATTCTTCAGAAGTGCGCATAAAGGTTCATCAAGTGTTACCAGATTTGGGATGAATTTGTCAAGGTTATTCGCCAGTCCCAAAAAACTACGAACTTCTGCTTTGTTTTCGAGAAAGATATAATTGGTTTAATTTTCAACTCAGACGGAACAATTCCTCTCTTATTAATTTGGTGACCTAAAAAATCATCCTCATTCGCATGAAACACGCACCTGTCCCAATACAGCTCAAATTTCCGCTCCTGAAACCTTCGAAATACCTGACAAAAAAAAATTGAAAATGTTTTATGCTTATTTCATTCATTATTCACGTTTGAACATAGTTACAATGTCAAGTGTTACCGCTTCTACCTATTCATACCTCTTCTAAACGGTTATCGTGTTCTTTACGGTCACCCCCCTCGATAACCACGTCGTCCAAGTACCAAAAGGTTCCTTCACATCCGACCGCAATTTGATCCACTGTCTTCTGGAACAATTCCGGTGCAGTCACAAGACCAAACGGAAGGCGTTTGAATCTATAAAGTCCTTTGCTGGTGATAAAAGTTGTCACATCCTGAGACTCTGGGGCTAGTTCGATTTGTAAGAATGTCTCTCTGATGTCTAATTCACTCCAACATTTACCATCTCCCAATCTAGCCATGTAGTCGTCTACGGTTGGTATTGGATGACGTTCTCTGAGAACCGCTTCGTTAACACGACGCAAATCTAGGCAGAGTCTAGGTTCCCAGTTTGATTTTCCCACCACAACTAGAGAAGACATCCATGATGCCGGTCCCGTTTTGATTTCAATTATGTCTCTTGCCAATGAAGGAATCCAGGCAACGCAAAAGTGAGATTAAACGTCGTAAATGGCGTTCTTTCAAAAAGGGGTTTTCGGGATGTCTACGTTAAGTAATTGGTGATAAATGATAAGAAAATCAACGATAATGACGATACTGGCCAATTACATACAGTTTGAAACATAGCTAGAAAGTTATTATCAATTTCAGTTTAAGATACTACGATTTTTAACCTCACTTAAGTTTTACGTGGATTTCTCAATAATTCCTCTAGCTTACAATTTTCCGTATCTTCCAGTGGCATGGGAACCATTCTAGGGGGTTGACACACAGGTTTAACATTTAGATCCATGTGAATTTGAACCTGGATATCCATGTTTTTGAGAACGGTGTCACTTGTGTTGAAACATTCTTAATTTCCACGCCAGGAATCCTACGTTCTGGAAGGTTTGATCACCCAAAAGGCAATGTTGGCCGCGCTTGATGACGTTTGCAACAAATGTGCCCATTATCGGTAGTGGTTGGTCACTATCCTTTCAAAACTTTAGAGCTTCCTTTTCAGCACTTTGCAGAACCGTCACTTTAGCTTGCTTTAACGCTTCCCATGCATGATCTGTGATTAGATTAACTCTGATCCAGAATCAATCAGTAAATTTAATTTCACTCGCCCGATCTCACATTCGACTACGTTTGTTTCATTTCCAGAGTAAAAGGCGTAGTACGTCTTTTCAACTCCCGTCTCATCAGATGGTTTTGGACTCAAAGGAAGATTATGTTGTTCAATCACTCGCACCTTACTCGGCATAGAATTCTTCCCTTGAACATTTCGGAATCTACATTGTGATTCAAAGTGACCCATTCGTTTACAGGAATAGCAGAGTTTCCCTTTTGGACACCCATTGTAATGAGTCTTGTGGTCTCGATATCCACAATTAAGACATACAATATCGCTTTGCTCTGGCGGAAACTGTCTCTTCCCTGTGAATTTCTTCAGAGATTGATTGATTATATTATTGAATGTGGACACGGGCTTACTATTGAATTTATGAACTGCGTGGTTATCCGTTTGAACCTTTGATTTGGCTTTCAGATGCTGTACTTGATTTTCGATACCTTCAAGAACTGCTCCAATTTAAACCAGCGAACGATCTTGTTGAAGGATGCGCCGACGAAGCTCTGAAAACAAACATCCTTCTACGATGATATCAGTGAGATATATTTCTGTAAGGGCGTCACTGATTTCATCTGAATATTTGTCGAAACCACAGTCAGTAGCTTGTTGACGAAGGCGAAGCACAAAGTCTGCAAACCTTTCTCCTTCCTTTTGTTTTATGTTTCTTAATCTGTGCCTCTCAAAGCAGTCTTGTTTGCAAGGTTGAAAGAATCCATCTAAAGTGCATATTGCGACGTCATACCACTGCTTCTCGATGGAAACCAAAGGAAACTTATCTCGACCCAGGAGATTGATAAAAACACGTTGCAGTTGAGGTCCACCAAAGTGTAAAAGTTTAGCCCTTTTCATCTTTTGATCGACAACATCATATGCATCAAAGAAGCATTCTAATGCCCCTTTCCAAATCCTCCATT
Organism: Aedes japonicus; assembly: GCA_034211315.2. Taxonomy (NCBI): domain Eukaryota; kingdom Metazoa; phylum Arthropoda; class Insecta; order Diptera; family Culicidae; genus Aedes; species Aedes japonicus. Next base: position 7,601 of record JASCZW010007297.1, read on the forward strand.
CCTTGTGCACCTTGGTTTTTCTTTTTCATCACATCGAAATTGAGAGACCGGGACGACTATCTCCCATCTAAAAATGTTTTGAAATAAAACAAAAACACCATATGGTATTTATTTCCACCCTGGTATAACATTCAGAATCCGTTTTCAAATTTATTTTTTTTGATCTCTATGATACCTGAGATGAAACGCCTACTTGAAAAGTGTTAACTTAATTACTATTCAGCCACTATGTTTACCAGCACCTTGCAATCCATAAGGCAAATAGATCTATGAAATATCCACGGTTATTTTCGGTAAACATAATGACTACATCCTGTAATCTATTTATACATGAAGTATCTCTGAACAGTCCATGCTCAACCACAAATACCCTATGTTTAAAACCTGTAATCCATACAAGAAATCTTCAAGAACAATCCATGCCCAATTTGTTTTTTATTTTCAACCGTTATCATCCTTTGTGTATATCCTGTAATCCATACAGGAAGGACAATCCATGTTCTTTTTCTGTTAGCAGAAAGTTTAAATCTCCTAATCCATACAGACATTTTATGAGTAATCTATGCTCAACCGTAAACATGCAAAGATCTGTATCCGCAATAATCCGGACACCTCAGAACATGAAGTAAAACATAAATTTCGCATTATATTTTCGTCGTAGTTGTTTATTTCAGATTCATGGATGGTTTCTAAGAATTCGTGAAGACAAAACATAGTTATTCGGTATTTGCATAAAAATTTTCTGAACTTTTGCGCTTAACTACGTCCATTAAGGTTTGTACATGACTCTTCAGAAATCGTAAAAGCCGTCTTTATCCAAATTTGCTGAAAGTGTTTGATGTCTTTGATTCCTTGCTTCTTTCCAGAAAGCTTCCGCTTCATCAGAGCCCAATATCTCTCGATTGGTCGTAGCTCTGGGCAATTTGGCGGGTTTGAGGTTTTTGGTACAATGTTCACTTGATTTGCTTCGTACCACTCCATCACAGTTTTAGCATAGTGGCATGTTGCCAAATCGGACCGTACAAAGGTTTTTCTTTGTGACTTTTGATGAAGGGTAGCAACCGGTTCTGCAGACACTCTTGTTGATTGTGCCTGTAGTGACGAATGATTTAACTCTTTTGCCACACGTTCGATTGTTGCCACACAAGGTATTTTTTGGGAAATTTCGATGCCTTCTTCGTTCTGAAATGCTAAACTTTAGCATTTCTGGCCATAGCAGAATAAAAAGCCAGCTCTGGAAGCTGCATAAAATCCTCCAGGACATAAGTTTCATCGTCCATAACAACAGATGAAAACTTCGTCAAATATTCGCAGCACAAACGTCGAGCCCATGATTTTGCTGCCAAGTTCTGTTTGTCGTTGTGATTTGTAACTGTTTTTACTTTATACGACTTAAGTCTCAAACGTTGTTTTGATTTTTGGACAAAACCAGGCAGACATCCTCATTTTACGAGCCACCGTTCGAATGGAGAGATTTGGGTTTTTCGTCAATATCCTTTTCACCTTTCGGTCCATGACAGGATCAGCTGTCCAATGTTTTTGTCAGTTCTCGGTTTCTTCTTTACCGTCAAACGTTCCGAAAATGATTTGAGCAATTGTGAACACTGGATTTTGGCAAATCCAATGTTTTTGCAAGGTCCCGTATTGACAAGTCAGGATTTGCCGTACGCCCATACAAAATTCGCTCGCGCACTTGTTTTTCTTTCGTCGCCATCTAGAATACTAAACATGAAATTAATTCTTTATTTATCCTCGGCGCCAGGTTTGCAATAATAAAGCAATTTGTATCGTGATAGTTACTTTATTAAGTCCTTTTATTCCTTCAATATATTCACACGTCTCCTTCGTCCACATCACTAACCTCCCGTTGCCGTCACCGTCCCCAACCCTCCTCCCCTCCCATGGCTCACTCAGGGAATAATTCTTTTGTAGCCACGTTGTTCACTGAACAGAAAGTCGATGACGAGAATCAAAAAACAAGGATAAGCCCCTTTCTAATGCTACGCGAGATATGTGCTGCAACGTAACAGTAGGAAAGCATACATTTCTTAAGTACAAGATGGTGTTATTGTTGCTCGAAAGTTGCCCTTTTTGCTAAACACATAGTTTCATTTTGTCCAAGAATCCCATTGAAAAAAAAATCCTTTCAATGACCCCATTCAACGCCGGTTAACAATTACCTCACTCCGCATAGCATCACTTTAAACTTCAATGCATCTATAGCGAACAATTTCCTCATTCTTGAACTTTGCAACGGTACGTCACCTTTGCATAATGGCAATAACATTTCTACAGATTTAACCGACTGCAGAGTTGGCACAATCTGCAGAATAAAAGCTTATAGCTGAGCACGTGCTGCCATTTCCAAACGTCGACAACTTCCGGAGGACTTCTCCCGTTCACCCGAACAGCTGGGGGGAAAGATCAACATTTCTGACTGCCATTGTTTAAACCGAAACCTGCCGAACAAGGCGACGATGGCGACGACATCAACAAAGGCACTCTTCACATGGCTCTTCTCTTACCATCTCCATGGGTGGAATATTCATGCAGCAAGGGACGCTGCCTTTTTATTCCCATTTCCTCTCCCCGACGATCGAACTGTTTCGTGAAAGTAAAACCGACGAGTGAATTCCCAAAGCCATTATTATCCTGAACCCTGGCATGGTTGTGTTCCTTCCCCATTCCCCATTCCCCGTCTCCGGTTTCGGCTTAGTCAGTGGCTGCATAAATAATGTCAACGCCATTTTGTATTCATCTTCACAATTTTTATGGGGCCTGTTTCGCCTTTGACCTCTCCTCTTCCCCCCCCAAAAGGCTCCCAGCCCCCCATCCGCTTGCCGGTCTCATCGGGATCACAGAGCACTCCGGTGTTATTATTCATATATTGCGGGAAGAGCCCCCACCATCATGTGGCAACGGCGGTAGCGGTATCATCAGCTGTAGTAAGTGGGATAGGAAGCAGACTCGGACTCGGACACGGAAGGGGTTTTAGACTAACACTCGAAAACAATAAAGTGAGTGTTTTACTACCCTTCGCTAGTGCCTTGTTGACCTCTCGCTCTCGCTCTTGCCCAACCATTGCATTGTTTCCTTATAAACATAAGCCACCCCCACCCAGGAGAAGATCCCCTTCCGGTTGACAACCACCGAAGTACGACTCGCCATCATTGTTGTGGCTGCTGTTTACCAGGGGCTGCTATCTGAAGCTTCTGTTGCAATGGGAACAGAAGAAAGGTGATGCACTTTTCACTGCTCCCGTGCTCTGCTGTGGAATCTCGGGGATGCTACCCCTCAAGAGTGGCTCCTCACTGTTATGGCTTTCATGTCCAGGAAGTTTGAAACAAAGCAAAAAGCAAAAAGCAGACGCTTGATTTATGGTGTGTTTATTACATATTTTGTAGTTTCATTCACTTTTTTCTATATTATTATTTTTGTTGTACATACAGGAGATGCAAACCAGCAATGAATGTCGGCGTTGGTCCAACCGTCCACTACAGGTTGCTCGAGAAGGGAAACCTTTGGTGGAATTATTTTTAAAATGAATCCCCTGTTGAGAGGACATAAGAAGATGTTTTTCCTGATTTGTTTGATCTTGTAAATTATGCTGTAATGTGATGCTATCTTCATGCGATATCACGTATACATTTGTGAGTAAGTTTATGAACAATGAAACTATCAACCATATTAGCTTCAAAGTTTCGTATTGGTTCAAGTAGAGGCCTCGAAGAATTCCCAGTGTTCCAGACAGGGAATAAGATTAGATAAATATGACGAGCAAGAATAGACCACAGTGTTCCTTAAGATCCGGAAAACAAGCTGGCCGCTTGAGAACATCTACGTTTTTGTTTACAAACATGTTTTTTTTTCTCTGTTCGGGACATAAACCACTGCGGCCAGTAATTTGATCTATAATAGTACACATCCACATCCTTTGTTAAGTGCATGTCAAGTAACTTCATCACTATCAATAAATGATGAAGTATTCAGGTATTATTACAGTTGTTATTATTAAATTTGTTGGCTGTGAGTCGAGTTTCTTTGAAAGTTTCCGCAATTTAAACCGTTCTGAGTGAGAGCACTCTTGAAAGCAGTCAAAACCGGATTCATTGCAAACAAAACAAACAATGACCCCTAACTGGCCATACATCAGAACCCTCGTCATAACCACTTTAAACTTAAGAACATAAAAAAAAAAGTTTTTTAAAAAAATAGTGTTTAAAAAAAGTGAAAGTGAACATCAAATAGAAAATGTGAATTTACATGTATGAAAAATAACCATGTTTTCCTTATTCCCATCCGAGTAAAGTCTGTTTACGTTAGGCCCACAGACATCCAGGCTCTAACATTTTATCCCCAATTTACTGTATAAACTTTTAAAACCAAAACCGTTGGAAAACCAGGGACGCCTAGTCTAGATTTTACCAAACTAAAATTGACAGGCTATCAAATTTCAAAGTGGACAAATGGCGCCATCAACATACGATTCACCAAAACTAACGGAAACGAACTGTAATTTTGAAATGGCAGTTACAGAAATTTACACACAGTGGGTTTGTCTGCACTCTGTTTTTGATGCGCACATGGGAGAGGAACTCTCTCCTCTTTGGTAATCATACTGGTGGGGATCAGTATCGCAACGCTTCACGGTGTTTCTCTCTGAGGTCTTCACGTTATAGATGACGAGAAAAACCTGAGTTCCTCTCCCATGTGCGCATCAAAAACAGAGTGCACACAATAAATCGCTAGAATAACTATGACAAAGCCATCAGTGGTACATGAGCGCTTTCCAAACGTCATCTTTTGCCTGTTGAGGTGGCGGAATAATCCATGCCTTGACCTACCCCGCAGTGGGATGTTATGCAATAGTAACGTCCTTGGTTCGAGTACTACTTTAACCATGCCCTTTCGCTCAATTTTCAACATCTGTTCTATTTTCAACCTACCGTACACTGACGAAACTTTCAACACTTTCCCTTCATATATTTCATTCTAGCAAAAACATTACTATCCACTATTGGTGCCCAATGGTGATGAGCGAACAGCTCCTTCTACATCATAATCGTTACTCCACGCACGGAAATTACAAAACATAACGTTTAGAGTACGGTCTGCCTTCTTGAAAAAGTCACTGTAATCGAATGACTAAAATTGTCTTGGCCAGAATGGTGGACCGTAGAAATAACGTTTGTGCCAACAAGATTCGTGCTCTTCCAAATTGTGCAAAGGCCTTTTGAAAGATGACAGCAATGACTGCAGAGAAGGCTGCTTAGATAGGTCAACACTTCTTCAGCTTCCAAAATCTCGAACAAAACATCATCAGTTCGCATGAACCTGCAATTAGCAAATTCATCTACGATTTCTCCGAGGAGAACTCAGTTGACGAACTGTTGACCTAAATCAAATCCTCAAAGAACATGAAGGCCTCAAGTTTCGACTACATCCTGAACTTGGAGCTCAAGCAATTGAGCTCGCAATTCTATCATCATCTGGTGTTGATCTACAACAAACGCATGCGAGTTAGCTACTTTCCCTCGTGTTGGAAGTCAGCTAAAGTCATCCCAACAGGAGACATCCTTGAGATCCTCTCTAAAGAGTTATAGACCTATCAGTCTTCTCTCAGGATTATCAAAGTTGTTTGAGAAAGCGATCTTCAGTCGGCTTCTGTCATCTGCCGAAAAGATCAACATCCTGCTCGACGATCAATTTGGTTTCCGTAGTGGCCGTTCTACCATTCACCAACTGAACAAAATCACCAACATTCTCCGGCGGAACAAGTCAGTAGCATCGGGAAGCCTTTAACCTGACCCTTATATTGAAGGATTAAAACAGCAAATAGGGCGCTGGCCGAACTAGTATTGTGATTTCGAAGTGGTCAACGAAGACATCCATAAGTTCGTCACAAATTCTACATTGCTAGGGAATCCAGTGCACAAATAGAAAACGAGTTGTTTCTGGTCCCGAATAGAAACCAATTATCCGAAAAAATGTTATGGTGAGGCTCATCTGGGGTTCTTCAAAACCCTCAAGAAGATTCGCGAACGATTCTACTGGCCACTTTGGATTGCTTTCATGTGTATGCAAGGAGTCAAAAGTTCCAAATATGAATGTTCGACCACCTTGCGGAAAGCCAAAGATATGGTCAAGGCATTGGGAGATGATAGCAATCCATTGTTTTAGGCCATACCCTCAATAACTAAAAGGAAATGGGTGGATCTTATTTGAATGCGATTTATTTTCGAAATTTGAACTGGCCCAATGCTTGAAAATTGTAATAGCGCCTGCGGTATGCTTAGTAATGGAAAATTTGGTGTTCAATCTATGCGGTGCTCTATCGATTTGCATTACTGATAACGCTAAAGTGTTTTTATCAGATCCATTCAAAAAGCTTCTTGAGGAATACGGTGTGAGCCAGTGGAATTTGTCTGTCTATCATCCAGACTTAAATCCCAATAGTAAACCATGATTGGTCACAGCTATACGATGTGCGCTGAACCAGCAAGCAAACAACAAACACTGGGATGCATCGGTACATATGATCGCAAAAGCAGTAATGGACAGGAGTAGGAACACTCACGTGAACTCGGAGAATAGGCTTGAGATGCTGGATAACATAATGAAGAACTTCCAGAACCTATATAATTTGGTACGAAAGAACTTGCATCAAGCCTGTCTTGAATATTCAAGGCCTTACAACAGGAGGTATAGTGTACAAAAGAAATGTTTATTTGCCTGACAAAGGTAGCAACTTTGTTGGAAAATTTGGCGACAAATTTAGCTGATCTAAGGTCCGTGAAGTGCTTGGAATAAACACTTACGTCTCGAAAACAGAAAATGGTCAGCACCTGGCACTCTTCAAGGATCCTTCTTAAAGCGAGCATAAATGAAAGATTAAAAAGCTATGGCTGTGACTGAGTCGTGGGCACAGAAGCAAGAACTAATTTGAATCAAACTAAAAATTTTGTTTGAGCGAAAAAAGCTCTCCTCTTTCGTTAGCGGTTTGGAAGCTAAACGTTTTATTGAAATCGATGTTGATTATTTTTAACTTGAAATAATACTCACAATTTATTGTAAGCTTTGTAGATTAGAATTAGATTAGAATTAATTTCTCCTCTAGGTCCAATTAGCCACTGAGTATGATAAATCCCTGCAAGTTCTTATTTTCTCTTAGCATTTCAAGCTCATTGCTTTCACAAGTCGCCTATTGCTAGCTCTCAACTTAGTGTTCTAAATGCTCTTCCACAGTTATTAATTGGGAGTTTTGGATGGTAGTTTGGTTGTGTGGCAAGTACAATCATATCCTATGCCCAGCGAGTCGGGACCAATTTTTAGACCAGACCGGGAATCGAACCCAGCCATCGAACCTCAGCCAGCATGGTGTTGCTTTGTAGCTGCGCCTTTCTTGATTGAGATATGAGAGTGCAATGTGCAAGGTGAAATTACTCAGTATTCAATTATTGATTTAGCAAATTTAGACGAGAGTTTGGATAACACTCACGAGCTTCAACAACATACGCTTTATGTCCCTCTTTTTAGATTTCTTTTCGAATCTTACCTGATATTCCAAAACAAAATCGTTCCTGTTAAGTTTGCAGTAGGGTCCGTTTGGTTAACGGTGTGCACACTTCAACTGACGTATGCAATGAATAAGATATTTAACTATGTTCCCCGTTTATTCTTTGTACAGAGATGAACATTAAAGTTATTGAAATAATGGCTCCGATTTAAACCACTTTTAGGGAATACAAGAGTACGTTGCACTTCACCCCAATCAAAAAAAAAAAAGAAATTTAACGCAAAAAAACGTGCATTCAAATTCAAATAAAAATTATATAAATTACATACTTCACTTACTGCTCTATCAAACCAAAACTCTCGAGAAATCTACAACCGAAGTTCTCACCCAAAACGTTGCATCACCCTTTAACAAACCACCCCGAATTTTCAGTTTTTATTTTTCCTAGTATTGTGCCTATAATAAGACTGTCGCCATGTCTCAGTTTTGACAGGTCTTTTGCTCGTTTGGAACAAGGATTAGTATTTAACTGACCGATGATTTTCTTCCAATTTTGACAACTGTCGTCACACACTTAGATTATTTTCCAGAAATCTGTAAAATTTTATCGAACTCTCAACAGCTGAACGTACGGTAATCCGATTTGACAGATTTCGGTAAAATTTTAAAAGTGCCGGTAATTTTTTACAGACAACTGTTAAATTTCACCGGAATCCGTTAAATCGGATTATTGACGTTCAGCTGTTGAGAGTTAGATAAAATTTTACAGATTTCTGTAAAAAAATCTAAGTGTGCACTGTTCTTACAGGCACCTCTGTTGCTATTTGTTTGATGCTTTTCGCATTTTATAATTGATGGATAAGGTAAAGTCTTTAACCACACTAATCTAGACACCTTCACAACGGTGTTACTTTTTAAATATTGCATGTAAAAATTTTGCTGAGGTATAGCTGGGACACTTTGATGATGTGATTGGTTTTTAAATTCCATGTTTAGTGTTCAATGCGACGAATTAAAATCACGTGTGCGAGTAGATTTCGTACGGATGTAAAATAAATCCCAACCTGTCAATACGGGAACTTTCCAAAACATTGGATTTGCTTGAATACACTGTTCTAAGTGTGCTCGAATCATTTTCGAAACCAAAAGTGATATAAAACATTGGACATGGTGATCCTGTCGTGGACCGAAAAATGAAGAGGATATTGAAGGAAAACTCGAATCGTTGTGTACGACCGGAGGCTTGTAAGATAGGAATGGTTTTGTCCAAAAATTAGAACAGCGTTTGAGGCTGAAGTCGTGTAAAGTAAAAGCAGTTCCAAATCGCAACGAAAAACAGAACATGACAACAAAAGCACGAGCTCGACGTTTGTACTGTGAATATTAGACAAAGTATTCATACGTCGTTATGGACGATAAATCTTTTGTCTTGGAGGATTTCAACAAATATTAACAATATAAGTCACTTCCATTTTCCACATACACATAATTGGCGATCCGGTAGCGCTACCAACAGCAGACATCCACGATAGATCTAATATACTCTTTTCATGAGAACTGTTTGCTCACTTTTTAGAATAACACCGATAGGTCAAAATGCGCTCTTTTACTCCTAGCAAATAATTAGCCATTTCAATGAAGCAATACAAGACTAGTTTTATCCTTACCAGGAAATAACATTTATTTTAAAACTAAAACTTGTTAACTTATTCTTTAATCGAAGTGATAATTGCGTTAAACATTTTTTTAAAACACCGGCACCAATATTTCCAATATATCTTAAATATATAATATATTTCTCGAGCAATTCATGATTAGGGCCTAAAGCCTATTTGTAAACAATGACTTTAAACGTTGATATCTCACGAATCCCGAGAATCCCACTATATCCAGCTACTCCATATGGGTAGAACTAACATTCTTCTACCAAATGCTGCTTTCATTTTACGAGGTGATGTGAGATTCAAATGAAATCGACATTTAAAGTCATTGTTTTCAAATGGCTTTTAGGCCCTTAACATGAATTACTCAAGATTTTTAACTTGTTTTGCCACGGGCGTGCAAACTACGCATTTTCAACATTAATAAAATGAGTAAAAAAGTATGCCCTATTTGACACAGAAAACTCATAAATACGTAAATGCAATACACTCATTTAATGAAATATCGAAGTTTTTCCCCAAAAATGCTAACTTTAAAAAGGTTTATGTAATTACGTCTACACAGGATTAGAGACGATTTTATTCGTTTTGATTTTGCAACTGCAACGAATCGGACGAACGAAATAGTAAAAAGTTACCACGTGGTTTCTTCAATTAATGTCATGCTCATAGATGTAGAACATTCCTACAGAGAAGTTAGTTCAGACATTGCGGTTTTTTATCCAACAAATGGAGCCGATGGTTTCTGAAATTTTGTCCACAGATATAGTTTTTAGATACACTAGGAAAGGAAACATAAAAAAATGGAAAAATTTCTAGGAAAACTTCATTGCAAGTTTTAAACTTTTCCGAAGCATCAACAAATTCAAAAAATCATACACACAAAAATAAATCTTGTTACATTAAAAGTTTTGAAGTTATTTTTCTGGTTCCAAGTATGTAAATTTAACGTGTTTTCTTTACAATGAAAATTGTCAGAACTGTCAAATTCACCAACACAAAGCAAGCCGTCGTTCCAATTTTTCAATGTTGTTGTCCGTGTACGCATCTTATTCGTTCTTGGCTGCTCCCGTCCACTTTCGTACGCTTGGGTGAAAAATTGCGGGGAAAATGGTTTGTTCGTGTTCATTTTCTGTAAAAAAAAAGTACATCGGCTGGGTTTTCGATTTCAGTAGGTCCGGATCGCATTTTCCTGCGCATGAAACAAACATTGAAGAAATTCTTTTGCGATTTGGAAGTACTTTCGGAGCACCTTTTAGCCGAGTTGCTGTCAGAACTGCGATTGGATGGACTGCCATTCGAATGGAAGAATGCGGGTGACATTTTAAGACTTACATATAAGAATCCATAGCAATTATGTGTTAGAAAGAATCGATCAGACATACAACAAACAGTTGCATGTTAATTGTATGACACTTTCATCTTAAAAATCATTTAGGAATAAACATAATTTGCTTTCATTTTCATCAATGCCACGGTTTTCGATTTGACGGTTCTGCAATTCGATTTAAAAGTTTCAAGTTTTAAATGCACCAAGCAGGAAAATTTTGATTTGACAGATTGAACGTTATTGTTGTGAAAGCAAACCGCTTTCTAAGAACAGGAACCAACGCAACTTTTCAATTTAAGAAAAGTTTTTTTTTAAATTCTTACAATCACTTTTCTTTGTGTGTAAGTTTTGAACCAAGCACTTAAAAAGCAAAGTTTCTTAATAAGGTTTAATAAGATTCATTCGAAACTAGCAACAAACGAGTAGTTCGACATGTGTTTATTCCAACCATAAGTCAACATTATAATTAATGCGAATGATTTTATGGGCAACCAAGATTTAAAAAAAATATGGTTGCGTGTTTTTAAGTCGTGATTTGAGAATCATTTTCAGGCCAAAATTTTATCTAATTGTATCGAAGTATCTTTTTACATTGTATTATTTGGAAATCATTCAATGGTAATCAAATACAATAATTGCAAGTCGTAAATCTCGTTTTCTTCACAATAGCCGATCTCTGTCCTATCTTGTTCAAGTTCAAGTTGCAACAAACCATAGTTACATGTTGCTTTTGTCGTGACATTCGTAGCTGGCAACAAGTCGGTGTTGCAGCAAGTTGTTCGGAAATTGATTCCTTAGTTAGAACCTTAGTTTGACAATTTATGCTTTGTTTCAATTTTCTAGTTGAGTTCTTTTGAAATATTACGCTTGGTATAACAAAAGTTGAATAGTTTAAACGAGCGTGTAGATTTAGAGTGTAGTAGTTGCCACGAGGCTCACTTATGGCGCCACATGCGCAAAAAAAGGTCGTCGGAAAAAATTTGGAGTGGCTTATATTGTTAATATAGTATATTTGGCCAGAAATGCTGCAGCTGAACGTTTTAGGTCGACATTTTCCAAAAATACTAGTACGAGACACTGAAGAAGTCTGCACATTGTAGACGAAAAACGTGCATCTGTCAAGATAAACAAAGGTAGTTGGAATTAAATGGAAAATTCTAAATGTTCTTCTCATTTCTACTTACAGGTATTAACTTAACAGCTTAAACTCTCTAGAATTCAAAAATACTAGCAATTGACTAACAATTTTCACGTGTTGCAGAGAGAGTAAATCTTTCAACACAACAATCACAATCCACAAGTAGAGTAACCAGAAAGAGTGCCTGCAGAACCGATTGCTACCTTTCATCAAAAGACACAAAGAAACCCCTTTATTCTGGCCCGATTTGACATCGTATGTACCATTATGCTGAAACTGTGATGGAGTGTTACTAAGCAAATCAAGCGAATATTGTACCAACAAGCTCAAATCCACCAAATAGTCCAATCGAGAGATATTGGGCTCTGATGAAGCGTAAGCATTCTGGAAACACCAAAAATAAAAAAAGCAAGATTGTAGAGCAATTTCGCATGATTCTGTTTCATTTCTCGCTGTGGATCGTAGCTTGGAAAAAAAAATGCAAAACAGCAATTTGCTTGGAAAAATAAAATGTGTGCGCGGAGTTATGTAAAGGAATTAGCTGTATAGTGTTTTCAGATGACTCACAAAAATAAAAAAAAATGTATTATGCAGAACTGAGATCCGTAACTATGGCCGTCGGCGTGATGGTTCTGGGTGTTACCTATCTGGCCACGTTATCAAGTTGAGTTACGCAGAATAGAAACCCTATAGTTGCTTTGCTTGGCGCCGCTCTCAGCGGTACATCAGTGAAGGAAATGGATATATTTTCCACCCTTGCATGGTTTCGTTAATCTCATGTATCGCTTTGTCGATAATCAATGAAAACAATAATAGAATATTAAGCCTTGGTTTCGAAAAAGTCTACGTTTGTCTACGATGGGGGAGGGGGATATACCTTTTTTCTCTCTACATAACGGATATTCATACCCTCCACGCAAAGAAAAATACCGTCAAAACAAACATATTCCAGGTAAATCCAAACACAGAATTAGTTTATTTTGGTCGCAAACATAAACTTGCTTTCTTTCTAACATATTCTATGTTTAAAACCAACCCTAGTAGCACACTTGTTGCCATTTGGTTGAGATATCAGAAATATGACTTGCTAAGTCATAATCAAGTCACTACAACTAATAAGGGTCGTAGTGTGCTACATGGAAAATGACATCGATGTTTGAAATTATAATCATATTTTGTTTATTTTTCAACATAATAATGATACGAATAAACGTACAAATTTTGGATTTTACTGCTCGAATCTCAATAGTAAGTTTATGATGTCAATCACCCAAGCAACACATCTCTATCATAGTTGGTTGCATAAACTTGATTGTGACCTAATCGAGTCACATTGCAGTTACTTTGACTTACTTGCAACAAGTGTGCTACTAGGATATTGAGTATTTCTATTTATACGTGAATGAGATGATAATTCATAGTTAACTTGCTCCCATTTGACAAACATTTAGTGGAAGGTTTTAGCGCATGTGGGACAAAGTAGAAAATACAATAAGAGGTCTGGGAAGACGTTAAGAAGATAAACTGAACTTGATATCTAAAGTGAAAACAAAAATAGCCGCATATTCTTTGATTGTGAACTGCATTTTGCGACAAAAGTGAACGCAGATCAACGGAAAACCATCCACAAGGCAGATATTTTGTCGATGAAAATAAGGCCACTCAAGATTCTGTAGCAACGCCAGGAAGAAATTCTTTGCGATGTCGACGAGAACGGAGCTACGGAAGTTCTATGGATAGAATCACGTTTTGTCGTCCAAGAAACACGACTTGACATCCAAGAAACAATTCCATCAGAACTTCCGCTGATGAACTTTGATTAAGGTTTGATTAAGATTGAGTTCAAGCGACCATGGTGTGGTCATCTTTAGCATTTGCATAATTGATTGTTGTTATTTTTTATTTATGCAGTATTTTTATGAAACAAAATAAAAATGAATAACTGAATAACCTGATTGTTTGAGTTTTATTTCATAAACCTTTCCTCAATTGTTGAACATTTTCCATAAATTAAAAAAAATTAATTTGATAAAGACTACGTAGACTTTAAAGAGGCCCCCCGGTTGGAATAAGTCTACGAAAGTCTACGATGGGGGAGGGGGGGTTTGAAAGTGTCAAATTTTGGTCTACGTGGTTTATGAACAGTCCATAACTGACAATTAGATGAGCAACACTGGATCTTTATTCTATGTAGCGCATTGTGATGCACAATTGCATGAAATGAATTTTCGCACATTAGGTTTAGAGATCCCCAGGGAAAAAAATCCGCCCAATTTCAACTCCCCATTTCCCCCCCTCCCACAAGGTAATTCGGTAGTTTTCACTCCCGTATCCCATT